>JXCR01122051.1:4296-21500 GCA_002079205.1 Phalaenopsis hybrid cultivar
TGGCGGGTTCTATACGTTCGGGTGACCGAGCAACTTTCGTAGATTCCTCGAGAATAAATATATCTGAGCCTAGTCCCATACGAGTGCTTGCGGTCCCCCTCACTCCTCGAGAATAAATATATCTGAGCCTAGTCCCATACGAGTGCTTGCGGTCCCCCTCATCCAAATCTTTTGGTTTTTTTCCAAAATTTTGAGACGGAGCACTCGTGTTACTTTTCTTTTCTTTCGGGATTTCCCCAGGAGTTTTGGACGGAGTACTCGTGTTATTTTTCTTTTCTTTCGGGATTTTCCCAGGAGTTTTGAAGATTTTCTTTTACTTGAGTCTCTTTCGTTGATTTTCTCGAGTTCCTCTACTTTTCTTCGGGTTTCCTGGACGACGTTTCCTTCGGGATTTACTTTTTGAGATGCATTTAGGTTCTTTCAGGGTTTCCTGGACGACGTTTCTTTCAGGATTTACTTTTGAGATGCATTTAGGTTTTTCTATGCTTATTTCTTTCAGGATTTACTTTTTTGAGTGTATTTAGGTTTGCTATGCTTAAGGGACAGCGAATTTCACAGGCATACAAGTTTGCTTTACATTTTACAGTACTTACTTTTCCTGTTTCAACCTGCTACTGTCTTTCATGTACAGCATGTTACATTTGTCATGTTTTTACCTGCTACTGTCTTTCATGTACAACATGTTACACTTGTTCTGTTTCTACCTGCTACTGTCTTTCATGTACAGCATGTTACACTTGTCATGTTTCTACCTGCAACTGTCTTTCATGTATAGCATGTTGTACTGCTCCTGTTTTACTTAACTACTGTTTCACTTGCATTACTGTTCATTCCTGTATTGCACGTTTTACATCTTTATTTTTTTTTACATAGGATATTTAGAGGACTACAACTATAGGGCCGTTTGATTTGATATTATAACCGGACACCCTAGAAAACTTAAACTCGTCACGTCGAGGAGCTTGGAGCTAGCGCGGTGGGCAGTACGACCATCTTCAACAGCAGAACATNTAGCGCAACATAAATCCTCCACCCTTTTCTTTAGGCATTCGTATAGCTATGCCGTACGATTTAAGCCCTAAACTCGTTCTAGGTTCCGAGGTTGTCGTCCGATACGAAGTAAACCCTCATATCTTCCAGGCAATTTGAGTGACCCTGTCACGCAAATATAAGCTCTAATTAAATAAAATCGGCAGGATAAAACACTTTAATATTTTCTTCNTGAGTAGTAGATTCTATGCAGGCTTTTCACAGTAAACTAGGGTTTCATAATCCGTGATAAGACTTATTTAGGTTTAGAAGGACATATGCCGACCATTACTTTAAAAACTCGTAACCATCTTGATCGAGCTAGAATCTGTGGTTGATTGAGATGCTATTTATTTTATTGAAGAGGTAAAAATTAAGGGTGTAAACAAGCCAAACACGAATAAGCAAAGGTCTTGTTTGACTTGTTTCATTTATTATCCATTGAACCTGAATGAATTCAAAGCGCTAATAAGGAATTAAAAATATAAATAAATAAAAATAAAAAAAAATAAAATCATGTTTGTTTTGACTCTTTAGCATTTTGACTCACATCTAGCGAATGAGCCAAATAAGAATAACTATTAAAATAGAGAGCAAAGCATGGGGACTCCATGAATAGAAAATAGACTCCATGTGTTTAGTCTTTTCTAGTGTTTATGCTAATTGAGTTGATCATGGCTAAGCTGAATGGTGTGTGATTGACATATTCGGGCATTCTCAACCGAGCGGATCTTATTCATGCCACTTATTTTATTCTGAATGATTGATTTTGTAATTAAAACTAATCCACATAATTAGAATTTACCTTATTTAGCTAACTTTTAAGTTTTTTTTTTTTGGCTTCCACCTATTTATATCTGATCTGAATTATTAAGAAAAGCGAGGTTCTTCAGACTTCAGTCTGTGTAAGAGGACAAAAGAGTCATTTTTTTATGGTAAATTGGATTTACTTTAATTGAATTTTCCTTTACATGATGTTAGGGTGAATTTTTTTAGATATATGGTTAAGACTTCCTGGTAGTGCGAGCCACCTCATTTTATTATATTCTCTGTTTGCAAATAGTTTTGATTTTAAACTCAAGTTTAGTAATTAGTTTAAATTTAATTGTATACGAAATGATTTTGGGATAGAGTTAGAACCGGTCAAGATTCCATTTTTTTATCATTCCTCCTAGTATACCAACAAACCCAATAAGCCAATGACAGAGGGTTTGAGTTGTAATCCTCATAAACATTGATCAAAAACCATGAGTTTCTTATCTTGGATATCCACATGAAATTGCGATGTCGATGAAAACTGTATGTTTTTCAACAATATGCTTTCAAATTTGATTTCAAATAATTTATTGGCAAAGGGCTCGTTGTACCAATGTCACTACTATGTTTGGAGATATAAAACATGATCTGTTGCAGTTCAAAAGAATTAGATATGGTTGAAAAAAACTCACAAGTATGTCATGAGCTTCAATTAGGTGCCTGGGATGTCCAGGGGGAAGAAGCTGGTCCCATTGTGATGCAAGGTGTGAACCACTCAACACATGGTTTGAGCTGGGAAAGTCATGGTTGTTGATTCATATACTGTGCTTTATTTGGACCAACTTTAAGGGATAAGGAGAGGTATTAATAGCTTAAATTGGGTTAAATGTTCTAATTGGCTAGACTTTGGCTCAATTCAACCGAAGTTGTGAATTGGGTTTGCCCATTTGGATGACCTAGATAAATTGTTTTGTGTCATGGGTTTCTGGTCAAGGTCAAGTGTAATTGATCTCTTAAGTGGTCTCAATAGTCCAATGGGAAGCTAGGATGGTCATATGTTGGGCTTGGTCAACCTAATTTCACTTGTATGAAAGAAAGTTAGATCGATCACTCCAAGCTTCAGAGGTGTTCCCATAGTTGGCTAGCCAAGCAGGACTAGATGTTAAGTTCAAATGAGCCACAATTGAGGTCTATTGAATCTTTAAGGGGACTTAAAATAGATTTGTTTCATTAAAAATTGGATTAGATTTGACTTAACTATACTTTGGTCCAATGGAGGTTAAAGTATCAATTGGTGCTGAAAATACCTATGATTGGTTAGAGCTACCTTATGGTAGGCTAAGTTATGCTTAGGTTAAGACATTGGTAATCTGGGCCAATTTGTTATGCTTACTCTAGCTTAGGGTTAAGCTAAGGCTTGTGGGTGCTAAGGCTTGGTTAGACCTTCAAGTTGATAAGAGTTATAGTCTCAAGGTAGCTTGGACACACATTGGGTCCAAGCAAAGGCAATTTGAATTTGGTGCCTAGAGTAGGCTTGCATATAATATTGTAGGTTGATTCAGCTAAGTCTTGGGTTTGGAAATTGGATTTCCTTCAAGTTATTTGAATGATTTTAGTTGGTTTAATCTGCCTAATCTAGTCTATGCTCGGTTTAAATCCAACCAAGGGCTCCTCTTGAATAATTTAAGTCACCAAGGAAATCTTGATCTCATTGGGTCTAGGTTTGACATCCAATTGGTTGTAGACTAGCTTAAACTAGGATATAAGGACATTTAGGACACTATCTTCATGGAGGCTAACTATTCAATTTGTGCCCTAAATAGGTTATTTGGATCATATTGGGTCAATTTGGAGATTAAGTTTATGTAGGGTCAACTTAGACACCTAAATCAATATCTAGAGAAAAAAAACATTTTCTATTGAGGTCTTGATAGACTTTGGCTCTAGTTAGGCAAGTCAATTTTAGGATAGGGTCCTTTTGGGACAAAATTTTTGGATTATTAATGAGAATAGCACAAGGGCAACTTACTAGTCAATCATGATAACACTAAGCTAAGAGGGTAAGATATTCTAATGAAGTCTAGAGCATACTTGTGTGCATTATATATGATCAAGGGACAATCTATAGGCCCCTAGATTTGTGCTTGGTTTGATCTAAAATTAAGGTCCAATCTTGTGGAACTTTATTCCACCAAGTCTAGGAGAGATAGAGCTAAGGGTGCGTAGGGTTTAATTAGGCTAGCCTTTACACTTGTTGCACGGTGAACAAGAGTATATGCAATCGGTACTCCCAACCATATTTTTTGACATGACTGAGGAAGGAGAATAGAGTCAACATTGATCGGAGGTGCTTATTGGAGTTTGATCGAGAGCTAGCTTCAGGATCAGGTGTGGTGTGGTGTAGTGTGGTCCTATGGATGCTTGGCATCTTTTGTTGGGAAGACCGTGACAGCTTGACCGGAGGACTCAATACTCAGATTCAAAACACACATTCCTTCACCAAGGATGGGAATGATATCATTATACTTTCTTTGACGGAGCCCGAGGTCATAGGAGTGCATACCAACAGAGCATCATCTGTGGGGCAAGTTTTGGTGATGACGGATGATGATAGGACTGAGACACCAGCTCCATACACGAGACAGTCACGATAAAGAGTATTTTAGGATATCACAGTTGACATCTTACTATCGGGGCCACCACCATGCTGGAAGGTTCATGCTACCCCTACTTCAGATCAGGCAAAGCTGATCGTCGATTACTTTGGGAGCATTATGTAGTATAGGTGGGACACACAGACTCAATTCAGTTCAGTCGCAGACTCTCAAATGATGTGGATGTTTGCTCGTAAGTTGGGAAAGACTGTCAGGTGCCTTGGGAGACAAGTGCGGTCGATAGTGGGATCCAGGTGCTGTTAGAAACACAAATGAGAACTAGAAGCTTCAATGAATGAGGTCAAAGCTCTCCCAACCCTAAGAAACTGAGGCGGGGTTGGGAGGAGTAAGATGAATCAACTGGAAGGGGCAGATGACTAGACCGGCCGACCTCCTTAGGGGGATGAAATTGATGCCCATTGCTTACCCTTTTTCTTTTTAGCTTTCCCTTATTTCATCTTTATGTATATGTGTGTTTGTTGAATTAGGGTTATGTTTTGTAAGTTTTCTTTCAAATTTCTGTCAGGGAAAGCCGTCAGAGCCCCCTCTTCCCTTCTAGGACTGTATCCGACTGCGAGGAGGTGTGCTCCAGCTATAACTCTTCTGAGCTGGTGATCTTCTCCAAAGGTTCGATGGGTTCTCCGACTGTAACTTGATCCCTTAGGGATACTTTTCCTCCCCCAACTCACCTCAGCAGTCTACTTCTCTTCCTTGTTTCCAACTTGCACCCTCAACCTTTCCTCCCAGCCGCCAATCCCAAAATTCTCTTCTTGCTATGCCGCGGAATCCTTTAGATCTCTGCTGACTTTAGCATCACTTATTCTTGGCCGTACTTACACTGCACCCTAGTATTGTACTTAACCCCCGCCCCTTCTACTGTTGCCACCTACCCCTATCTGCCTCTGTTGCTACAGAAAGCACCCTACCAGTCATCCCATCTGCTGTTCAATTGGCATTCACCACCTCTCGTCTTCAACCTAGGGCGTCTTTTGTGTTTGTTTGTTGTTTATTTCCTGTTTTGATGAGCCTTTGTTGCAACTTTTGAATTTCAACAATAATATTTCTATTTCTATCGTGGTTTTGAGTTAACTCCGATATCACACACACTATATTGCGGTGGAGGTCATCCATCTTTGTCTGTTTTTTTTTATTTTTTATTTTTTAAATAGAATAGAAATCTTTATCTTTCTTTGCAGGTAACTTTGGTGCATGCAAGGTATCTTAAGATCAATTGTTCCCAAATTTTCTATTATGGATTCATTGAATTCTTCTTGAGTTCAAAAGAAGGTCCTAATGTTTAGCCTGCATTGGGTATAACTCGATTTGTTGGTACTGACATTTTTCTAGTCCTTTGTTAATCTTTAGGTCCTCATTCCTTCTCCTTTTAATGTTTTAACACTCAATTTCATATTTGGTTTCGTCCTCTTCATTAAAATTTTCGATTTTGATAGTTTCATAAGTTTTGATTTTTAATTGTGATTTTGATATTTTTTTTCTTGTAAATTATTATTAAAGACATTTTAGATATGAAGCAGCGAAGATTATCTAATTGGATCAAGTATACAAAACCAATGCATAATTTGACAAATACTCGAGAGTATTAGTGAAGCTTCATTCAATTTGTGAGTTTTGCTTGAAATTTTTCGAATTACTTAAAAAAATCTCGTGTAAAAAAGCCTTGAATTATTTTTTGAGGAGAAATATCAATAGAGATTTCTGGGTGTTTTATAAAAACTATGTATCCTGGCTTTACTCAATTGATTTGAGTTTTGATCAACAAAGAAGTAGTTGTTAGTAAGCGAGATTGGTACTTATAAAGATGAAAATAGATAGGTTGTAAAGTTAGCGAGAAATGATTGTATTAGAGAGAATATTAAAATAGTTTCCATTGAAAATAAGATTGTGAAAACTAAGGTTTGGTAGGTGTAGGCATATTAAACTTAAGTCAGAATTGTACCAATAGAATGACTAGATAGAAATAATGATGAAAAAAAATAGGTTCATTGATGTTAACATGGCTAGATAATCGAGTTATAACCTTATGCCTTATGCCCACTCATGAATGTATTATGCCGGTGCCTTAAGGCTATTTAGTCTAATATGATTTTTAAACTCATCTCGAAATGGTTAGAGTTAGTTTAATGATAATGAAATCTACCTATTCAACCTGAATTTGTTTGCCTATGCGATGACAAAATTATCTCTTCATACCAATGGTTGTATTTGTGGACTGAAACTACTGATTTTATCAAATCAGATAATCTGTTTTCTTAATCTTTCATTTTCTGCAGTATTGGGAGTAGTAAAAATGATTAATTACTTCTTTAACTGCACTCTTTGATGCCACATATAAATATTTTCTTGATCATCATGTGATCTTAACGCCTTTGTTTTTTCAATATTGGATCCCTGCAGGAAAATTATGAAAAAGGAGGCATGCATGTTGCGAGATATTAGAATTATTGCATACTTTAGGCAGTGCTTGCCTAGAGAGATGAACTTTCTAAATCACAAGGAATTTTGTGACCAACTTGCTTCCGTACCTCTTAAAGAAATCCCTCTTTCAAGAGTCCAAGTTAAGCATAACTGTTGTCAGGTTAGCCCAGAACATGTACATTAATATTGAAGTTTTTTTTTTTCACCTCAAAGATTTTTTTGGTTAAGTTTTTTATAGCTTCAATAGACCTTAAAAAATCATATTTTCTGCCATCTTGGCATTTTTTGAATGTTATTTGATTCTTTTACGAATAAAGCTGGCTGAGTTATCTCATTTCTAATGTTGCCTGACCCATATTTTTCTATGTTATGTGATGGCTTCCCTGTATTAGTAATTTTTATTTGTGGCATTTACATACATAGCACAGAATTCTTATGTATTTACATATCTCACACATAAACTTTCATATTTATACACTTAGCACTAAAATCTTTAATATCACATAAAAAATAGCACTATTGTCTCAAATACACCTTGTAGCAACGACCCTTGCCCGGGACCTCTCCATTTATCAGGGACTTGTTGACCTGGTTGCCCTTCAAATTGCAAGTGCGGGTAGTTTACAGGCTACATAAAAAATGGGATGAGGAGAATCATATAAATCTAAAACAATAATGAAATAAAAAATAAATGTGTAATAATATTAAAAAGTTGATCTCTATGAATTGTCTGAACACCACTTTCATCCATCCCTCATTGATTTCTATTAATCAACAATATAAAACAAAGACATGAAAATTTTTTTATATCGTTTACCATAAACCGAAAAATAGAGTAATGAAGTATCGCAAACAAATAAAAATAAAATAAAAAATTTTTTTTTTTTCACTTGCTAAGGGAAATAATTCATTGTATAGACTATCAAGATTGTTTTGCATTTAAAAAAAAATCTCGTTCTGAAGAAAAGAAGAAGTTTGTACATTATTGAAAGTGATACCAGAGTTAACCCAAACAACGATAGGAAAACCTAATATTACTGCTAAATTCAAAATAGGAGAATACAACCACACCAATGGAAATAGAAATAGCAACAAACACTACACCAATACAACTAGAATTGTATCCCAAAAGGGTGGTGATCGGTTATGCATGATGGAAGGGCGTTAGGTGATTGCGATTGATTGGCGAGATTGTGGGAGTTGGCTGCGGTGGGAAGGTTGGCTGTAGGGAGAATGGATGGTGTGAGTGCCGACCGGAAGTAGGTGGCAAGATGGCAGGGAGGATGGAAGCAATTTAGTGTAGGTTAGGTGACAGCGGTAGGTAGGAGGGGGCCCAGAAGGTAATAGCAATCCTGAAACCGCGAAAAGGTGGCGGCAAGTAGGCTAGAATGGTAGGAAAACATACTGAAAGGGACTGTCAGTCGGCGCGGCTGGGAAGGAGGGTAAGGGGCGATAGCTGGGCGGCATGAGTTTGGTAGGTGGTGATAGGGAATACCAAACAATTCACAATTTTACGGAGGCTTGGGATCAATTAGAAACAAAACCACACCGCAGAATAACGAGTTCGCACCAATTCGAGAGAATCAAAACAAAAAAATTAAAACATAAGCACAAACAAAACAATCAGAAAAGCACATGAGAATTTTACATGGAAAAAAACCTGAAAATGGAAAAAATTCACGAAACCACGTCACCAAGAAATTTACTATGAAAATCAGAGTCTTTACAGAGAACTCATACTAGTTTCTTCTCCACATACAAAAAAATTTACAGGACTCGCTCCAGTTTCTTCTCCACATACCAAAAAAAACTTATAGGACTCGCTCCAAACGTTTTCTACTCCGATCCGACATGAAAAACACATGCCGAGATCTTAGAAACCCTCCTCTCTGACACTTTCTCCTTCTCCAGGAACTTCTCGAAAAACTTGCGCAGGAACATCTACAAATGCCGCTCGAATTTTGGATTAAAAACCAAATCCCGCCTGAAGCTCTCTGTTTGTTGCGCCCACGATAAGTGGGCTCATATGTGCAAAATGACCGAGACATACATATGCGCGACATGTCCGACACATATGCGCGACATGACAGGCGCATATGCATGACATGGCCGACATATATGCGTCGGCCATACTGTCTGCCATCTGGGGGGCGCATATGCACCCATAATCTTTCGCATTTGAGCCAGCTTATTTGCTTCTCAGACTGTTTCGGATCCCGTGGACGCATATGCCCCGGTTGCACTGCTTCTCAGACTTCTCACTCTACTTCTCGGACTGCTTTGGCTACACACACATAACATGTGGCTGGGAAGGCTGCCGGGAGGTATGGGGGTTCAAGAGACAATAAAGGTGCTATTGTTAGGGCTGTTGCAGTAGTTGCGGTGTCGGTGGTAGCAAGGAGATGTTTGTGGAGGATGAGAATGTCAAGGATAATCTCCACCTTAGAATGAGATACAATCGAAGCACCACTTGCCCTTTAGGTGCAACCCTAGAAGGGAAAACTTGGACATGCTGACAATTGTCTCGACAAAAATACAATTAAAAATTGAGAATCCAAATCCTAATACAATACATATGCAGGAAAAGGACTAGAAACGAAGGAAGGATAAAAGGAGACATGTTGATAATTGAAAAGGAATTGAAAGAGGAGCCGCTCGATTTGGCTTTGCACTATTTGCGCGACCCATATACCACTTTGGTCTTCAGTCATGAAAAATCCCGCTCTCGTTTTTTGACACCCCACGCCAATGAGTCTCAACCACACGCATGTGTGGGGCTTGATATTTTATTTAAAATCCATATAATTTGAAAGACAAATTTCAACTTCTTTCATAACCTAATGTGGCATTTCCAAACAAAAGTAACATTCTTAAAATTATAGGAATTGCAAGGACTATCATAAGAAAACGTATATGCATAAATAAAGATGCAATATTCATGCAAATTTGTTGACAAAAGTATATATTGATTAAATGATTTAGTTGAAATGCATATAATATCAACACTATTGATCAAGCTTATAGGTCGATGACTGGGCTCAATTTCATTGTCCCTAATTCAGTCCAAGAATAATTTTCAAGTGTTACCGTCGGACAACCATATCCACCATTCAAGTTTGTAAGATCCTGATGCGGGAGCATTCACTAAAGTCACGAGATTGGGGATCCTGTGACCCTTGATTATGGGAACTATGCAATTCCCATGAAAATGAAAGTTCCACGACCCCCGGGAAGACCAAATATTTGCAGAAATGCTTGCTATTTTGACTTGTTTTCTTTTTTTTTTTTTTGGAATTTTTGATTGGGATAAGAAATATAAAACCCTAAAAAATTAGATTTGTTGGGATCTAATATTATATGATACCTCTCGAGGGCTCATATAAGGTATTTAGGAATGGAATTTAGCAGGGAGGTGGTTGTGGAATAGCAAAAGAGAATAATAAGGGCGGATGACGGCGTGTGGAGGGAGATAGATAACGTTTCAATGTTATCTTTATTGTTTTCAATTGGGATAGCCGCTGAATATTGTCTCTCTCTAAACTCTGTTAACTGCCCCTATTATCTTCCATTGCTATTCCACAACAACCTCGCAGCAAAACTCCCTTCATAATTACCTTTTAGTAGCCCTATAACGGTATCATCTGAGTATCAAAGCTCGACAAACATAAATTTTTAGGGTTGTCTTTCTTTGTCCCAATCCAAAAAAAAAAAAACCTACACACCTAAATCATTCATATCTCAATTTCTAGCCCTAACTCTAAATTTTCAGAAGTCAACCCTTCCACCACTAAAATTTTACCTCGATACCTACCATCAAAACTTAAGCCTTCAACTAACCTTGATTTACAATTTTTCAAATGTCGGTCAATTTCTAGCCCTAACTCTAAATTTTCAGAAGTCAACCCTTCCACCACTAAAATTTTACCTCGATACCTACCATCAAAACTTAAGCCTTCGACTAACCTTGATTTACAATTTTTCAAATGTCGGAAACCTATTCGAGGGGAAATGATACAATGTCGCCGATGAGAAACCTTCAACGACGTGCCTATGAACTTGTTATGGAGGATATGCAACGAAATATTCTCCAACTGCAACAAATGTTTGCAGCTTTAGAGATGAGACAATCCGGTGAGGTCACACGTAGATGCAACGGTGATTTCAGATCGAGAGGAGGAAGTAGATCCCTTCCACCGAACAATTTCCAATGATGAAGAACCAATAGACTGATGTTTTATGTTTAAATAATAGAGAAGCCATAATGATGGAGCGAAGATTGACTTGCCAGATTCTGGCTTGTATGGATCTGGATGAGCTCATCGAGTGGCTTCAGATAATAGAATGTGTTTTTGAGTACCAAGATGTCCCACCGAACATAATGATAAAGTTAGTTTTCATTGATTTAAATAAGAGTGCATCTCTGTGGCGAGAGAACCTGATGTTTCTTCTATAGCCGGAAGGGAAAAACAAAATCACTATCTAGTCCAAGATGAAATGAGAGATGCATCGCAAATACCTACCAGTTCAATACAAACATAATATGTTCTTGAGATTTTATCACTTGCAGTAACAAGATCTCTCGGTAGAGGAGTACACAGTTGAGTTTGAGCAAATTATATTAAAATGTGGGCTAATGGAGCCCGGGAAGAATAACCTTAACTCGATATCTGGGGGGATTGAGATCGTCTATTGATAATGTGGTACAATTGCATTATTATTGGAAATTATAGAATATTCAAACCCTAGCCCTGAAACTGGACAGACAGGACAACATATCATGTTTGCACCACTAGGGGTGTAAACGAGTTGATCTTGAGCGAGCCTAAGGCTTGTTTGTGTTCAACTCGTTTAATTTTTTTTTATTCATGTTCGAATTTATTCAAATTTTTTGTTCGAATTAAGCTTGTGTTATGCTCAAAATAATAATTTATTAAAACTCAATAAATCAAATAATATAATTAAATATTAAATTTTAATTTTTAATTTAAAACTACCTTATGGTCCCCAACCATGTGGCCCTATGTCATGCTCAAGTGTGAAAATGACTTCCGTGAAAGGGAGATTCCTAATTTAAAGAGCATGAGTGAAATTTTTTTGTTAAAAATTTCATGACATGGGATTAAATGAGCTAGGTAGAGCCACGGAGGTAAGGCGAGATGCTGAGGCGAGATCACGTGTGACACAGTTGAGGGGAAGGCAAGATTTGGGAAGGTTTTTAGGGCATTTAAATACATAACATGCAATTCTTATGATTTACATACTAAACACAAAATTTTTTATTTTTGGTATACAAGACCGCGAAATTTAGTAGGGGGGTGCAACAAGAAATTTTTTTTGGCATTTGCATACATACCACCTAATTCTTATGTATTTACATATCTAACACGCAAATTTTATCTTTCATTTGCAATCCAAGATAAAATTATTTAGAAATTAATAAAATTTAGTAATTTTTTAAATACAATATAATAATTTAATATATTAATATTATACTAATATTATCTATTTATTATTAATTAATTTCAGTTAAATCAAGTTGAACACGAATGAACAAACTTTTGTTTGTGTTCAACCCTTATAAATCGAGCTAAAAAATTTATTTATGTTTGACTTGTTTGCTTTTTGAACGAAGTAAACACGGGCTACTTAGTGAGCCAAGTATGAGTTGTTTCGTGAACTAGTTTTTTTATAACACTACACACCACTCTTCAAACATAGTTCAACCATCATATTAGATAATATGGGTACACCTATTGCAACACCCAAACCGACCTAGAAAAAGGAGAAACCCGTACAGAGTTTAGAAAAGGCAGAGATGGTTAATACTCCTAAATCAATCCTCACTAATAAATGCTCTAAGTGTCACAGTTTTGGCCACGTGGCATCTGATTACCCAAACATGGGGACGATCTTTTTCACTGAGCAGGAAGCAGTTGAAGAAATAGGCAGCGACACGTGAGTATATGAATGCATTATAGAGGAGTTTCAACCCCTAGCCGACGAGGAAGATGCACTAGTAATTCAAGCCGAGCCCATAAGAGTGACTCCAACTAGATTAACATTGGATATTCTATAGGGCAGTGAGTCCAAAGAGCCGATATTAGAAAAGAGGAAGCCACTGTTGAGAGATTCTATGGACACCCTAATCGACCATTTATCACTTCAGAGGTCACAATTGAGAGCGGTCCAACATTTTATTAATTTCATTCCAGAGTTGGTTCTTCTAGACAAACTTGCTTATCAAATACACCTAGCTGAGTATGAGTGAGAAAAGCATTTTATAGACTTTAATGACTCGAGACTTGTTTTGTGAGAAGATTCATTTGTGTGTAGTTTCGACTCTAATTGTGCAAAAACAGGATGACTACTTATTTTATCAGGATAGCCTTTTGAATGACGTATGTGCTTTAGAGTTGCATAGAATGAACATGAGCATAAATTTTATAGTGATGGTTTCTCAGCCACAACATTGCAATGACTTTGATATGGTAATAGATTGATTCTAGAAGTCTCCAAAGAAATGGTTGAATCATCTTTTAGTTGGGAAGAATGACGCAGGAGTGTCGACCAAAGTCACGAGATTTGTGATTCCACAGAAACAGAAGTTCCATGACCCTTAGGCAGATCGAATAGGAACTTTTTGTCCGGTTGGAAATATATATGGGAATCCTTGCTATTTTAATTTATTTCTTATTATTTTTTTCCTAATTTGGGTTATTTTTTATCAGGTAATTTTTTTGTTGTTTTTTATGTTGGAGGGACTTTTGATTTGGTTTGTGCTTTAGAGATTATATTTCTAATTTCTACTCTAGCAGAGTGCTGCATCATTTTTCTTTTGAAAGTGAAGCGCTTGTAGCTAGTGTAGGAACAAGTGATGAACCTCCTCGACATTCATACCTCATCGTTTTGATGCTATCTTTGTTGTTTTCAGCGGGACATACATTCGACATCATTTATCTCCCCTCAAAATGTCGTTGACCGCCACTGGTATCCTTCTTTGCTATTCCATAGCCGCCTCCTTGCTAAATCCCCTTTGTAAATATCTTTTAGGAGCCCTAAAACGGTATCATCTATGGAGGATATGAAATGGAAAATCCTCTAAATACAACAAAATTTTGCCGCTTTCGAGAGGTGACAATCCAGTGAGGTTCAAAACTAGGAGGCAATCCGGTGACATGCAAAACGATATCCGACCCGCATTTTAATTCCACTTTTAGATTTAAGTTAATAATATTTTTGTTGGATTGTTCTTAAATTTAGGTTGATAAGTCCAGCCCATTCGTTAATTTCAATAAAATACTCTTAGCTCTAATATGTCTATTAATGTTCAGAATGAATTTTTAAACAAAATAAAATTTCCGCAATTTAATGGATGTAAGCCCCATTTTAACTTAATTCATCCGGTTGCTATATAGTTGTTCTGGAATTTTCTTATTTTTTTTTGTGAACTTAAACTTTCATATATCAGGTGGTAAGCAGTGTAGTATCTCAAGGTCTAAATGCTTCAATTGTTGGTCTCGCCGTCAGGTCTTCAGCGATAGCTGAAAACAACACCCCATGGTGTATTGGACTTGGTAAGTTTCAATCTTCCACTTATACCATATATGCTTTTCTAAACACACTAATTTCTTAAACTTCTATGCATGATGAAAACAAAATTATATCTCCTTTTGTCATAATTTCTAGAGGAATTCTCTCTACTCCCATGCACTGACTTTTATATCGAACGAAATTTGCTTCCTGTTTCAAGAATGCTATGGTCGGATTATGATAAATCTGCATATAAATACGCATCTTACACTAAACTTGCAACTAGGTCCCCATGTTTCTGGAGCACCCAAGTTGGTCTTTTGTTTTGTTTTGTTTTTTTGCTAGGCTAGCAAATAGGTTCATGTAATGATTCTTCAAGCCTTCTACCGTTGACTTGATACTTTTCAGATAAAAGTTCCATTTCTCAATAATATATTCGTGGTTGGCACTTCTATGAAATATTTTGGCGGCATTTCAAACTTTTTGACCTTCAAAGGTGACAATGCTTGTAGTGGCAAGATCCAAGTAGATCAGGGCATCAACGCATCAGCACTAATTGTGTGATAAATCTCCTTTTTAAGTCCTAAATGTGGATCAAGTGAGTTCAGAGAAGCTAATTAGGAATTTGAACGAAGCTTTTTGGTCATCATCTTTATCATTAGGTTTATCTAAATTTTCTAGGATAAGCTTTTATTAATTCTCATTTTTTATTTGTTCGTGTTGAGTGTCGATTCCTTGAGGTGCTAATTTTATTTTTTGCAGATCATTTTGAACTTCTTCTCACCATATTATCTTAGGTATTCCTTCTTCTCAAGTCATTGACAGACATATAGCCTACAAATTTAAAGTGTATTTTCTACAAATTATTTTCTATGTTCAAATCATATAAAATTTACTCCAAATGTTTCCTTGATATAAGTATTTCCTAATTTAGCCGTCGTATTTTAACAGACATGCAACTTAACATTCCTATATATATGCTAGGATTAACTTTAGATGTCAATGGCTTTTATCATTCAAGTCTTCGATTGGTAAAACATTAATTGTGATTTTATAAAATTTACCTTTATGTCTTCATAATATTTTTTTATCACATAATAGTATTGAGACATTTATCGATTTTAACCATCATTTTTAATTTTAGAAGTTATATTCTTAGTCATTTGTATAATGAATATATGATATTTAAATTTATCACAATTAGGTGTTTCTTCATCTTTGATGATGTTAATTGATAACTATTAATGTCATTCCTACTGAAATTATATATGTTTTTCTTAATTTTTATTCTATTAACTCAAAAGTCCTCATTTCATTGAATGCTTTATTAATCAACACAACGTCATTTCATTGAATACACTAAATCACTTCACTTTGCATATCCTTATAAACATCTTTATAGCTAAAAATAATAATAATAATAATAAGAATAAGAATAATATATATGATTACATAAAGTAAAATAATAAAAATTTAATACTTAAAAAGTTCATAGTTTATTTTGAGTAATAAATAAATTTTATTCCATCTTTATTTTAGGCTTTTAATTTTAAAAGAGTTAAGTCAAATCAAAAAATAAATTAATCTACATCAAGTTCAGTACTCTTGTTCTTATATTATAGTAATATTTTGTTTCTTCTAGACCAAATACATTTAATAGTATTATCATAGGTTTATTGCAATTATAGTAAACTCATGATTTTGAATTTTTGTAAATTTTTGTTCACATTGTAGAAATGGATTTGTGCGGACAACATTATTCCAATTATCATGAATATTAAATGATTTATAAGTATATTGTCTGCTACATAAATGTGAATGAAATATATTTTTAGTAAAAAATGATTTTTATAGAATGATTGTATGTGCATGAGTGACTATGATTGAGTTATTTTTTTATGATACTAGTAGGTAAACGCTAAGACACTCGTGCACGTAACTGGAAAATAATATTGATATTGAAATAATTTAATTGATACAATTTTTAAATGGTGTTTCTGTGACGTTGGTACAAATATAGAAAGATATTTTTATGTTATTGATATGATAAGATCCATTGAATAACATCTGAAATTGTTAAGAGTTGTGTAATAAAAGGGTTTATTTGTTAAAATTTTAGCCTCTATTTAAATGCATAATATGAATGGAAACTTAGTTTTTTGGTTTTATTTCTTTCAATTTGGTATCAGAGCCAACCCTAGCCCATACCTTTTATCTTATTCCCACGTCTCGTGCGGGAGACGCACCTGCGTCATGCGTCCCGTGTGGGAGACGCATCGCGTCATGCGTCTCGTGGGAGACGCACCCGTGTCCAGTGTCGGCCATCGCTTCTGGCCGCCGCCGCTTGTCGGCCGTTTTATCGTTCAGCTTAATTTTCGTAGTTTGAAAAGGTGATGATTTTGTGATTTTGAANTGAGGCAGCTATAGTAGGGAAGAAACTAGAGGGATATCTAACCGAGGACGAACCGAAGAGTGACAATGCTGAGAAGGATACATGGAGGACCACTCACGCCTTAGTTTACACCTGGCTGCTCAAATAAATGGTTTTGTCAATAACATTCTTAGTCGATGGCATTCGAAAGGTGAGGGACATTTGGGCAAAAGCTGAAGAATTATGCTAGGACAGAGAACCACATGAGGGTATTTCATATTTAACACGAGATAGAAGCTGTGGTACAGGGTGAGAAATCAATTCAGGAATACTCCATAGATTTAGAGAGGCTTTGGGCAGATCTTGATTACTTTTCATTGATGTCAAGCTATAGCCATCCAGAGTGCAAGAAAGGAAAGTTCTTTACA
>JXCR01122060.1:0-17192 GCA_002079205.1 Phalaenopsis hybrid cultivar
TTCAAAAATTATTTTTATATTTCATATTTTCAAATCTATATATATCGAAAATTTGACCGACACAAGCATGTACAAAGCAGAAGAAAGTTGTAGAAAGCTAGTCAAATCTTCAAAGAATAACTAAAGTTCCATTCATATTGTTACAAGCGCGCGTCACAAGCAAATTGGGTGATGCCTACTTTGTTTCACTGAGAAGCGCTTCAAAGTATTGAAGTTAATTTGCAGGTTTTTATTTTCTATTTTAAAATTTTTAATTATTGCAACAAACTATCAGAAATTGTTCAAAATTTTAATTTGCAGATTTATCATCAATATTTCCTTTCAAGTTACGCATTGTACCAATTTTTTTCTATTTTATATCAATTTTTAAGTCATACTTTATATTTTATAATTACTAATGAATGTATTTATATATTAATAGTTTGTATAACCTATTAGTGCTTTGGTTAATGAAAGCATTGTGATACGCTTTACACATTTAAGCAAAAAATAAAACCTTATGCATTGCCACTGGTTCCATTTGGTATGTGGCTTATGCCTTTCTGTTTTTTACTTTCTAGATCTTTTAAAAGCTATAGTTTGGTAGCAATTATTGTTCTGGTTTCTCAAATTCAGCTTTTCCAAAGCAAATTATGTAGAAGAAAAGGAAAATGTTGCCAATTTTTTTTCTTCCAAAAAACTATTTCTTTGACTGGTTGTTTTTCTTACAGCAAAAGCATGTAGAAAGCTGAAGCAAAACAAAACCTAAAGCAAGTTGATAAGCAACAATACATGTCTTGATAACATCTATTATGAATAATTCTAATTATAATAATCATAGCATAAAAAAGCATTCCAGGTTCGCGGTACCTTTTTCCTATTTCGTTCCTTGCCTTCTTCTATTCCCTTCCTAATTCTATTTCCTTCCTATTCTATGTCCTTCTTATTTAACTACTAGTATTTATTATAAATATGTTGTTTGTTGTTTTAGGGTTCAATTTTTTTTTCAGATTTCATATTTTTTGTCCAAACCAGCCGTCGAGCTATTTTCCTTTCTAGGGTTGTATCCAACGATTAGTGTTGTTTCAGCTATATCTCATCCGAGAGGATGACCTTCTCCAAAGGTTCAACTGGTGCTCTGGTTGTAGCTCGATCCCACATGAATATTTATCCTTACCCAACACCTTCGCAATCTTTCCAACTATCCCCTCATTGTCGCAGTCCCTACACAGCCCTCCCTTATGTTGTCCCACAATCGAACGCGCTTCCCCTTCATTGTCCCCTCGTTGTCCTAGCCACCTACTTCGTTATTTTCACTGTCTTGGACCCCCACCTTTCCTGCCACAGCCGACCAATCTTTCCTTTAATTATTCTACCCTGTCCCTCCATCACCACCGTAGCCCCTCAAGCCCTTCTTCTTGTTTTCATATCATTGTCTAGTCACCAAACACTTGCTGCCACCCCCAAACAGCCACCCCAAAATCTCTTTCCCGTTACAACTGCTACCTTCCAACCACCACCCAACCATCCCAATCATCTGCCAACACTTCCAAACCCCTAACGGCCACCACCACCTTAGATCCACCATAGTGTGAGTTTTTGTGTCGTATTTGTTGTAGTTCCCCTTTCAGTGTGTGAGTCGTAACTGTCTATTTGCTTTTGAGTAACAATATTTGTTTTTCCTAATGTGGTTTGAGTTAAATTTGGTATCACAAGGCTTACGCCTCGAGGTTCGAACTAAGGCGCACAAAAAATCTTGAGACTTAAGCCTCAATGTCACTAGTAAGGCTTACACCTTTTTCGTTTGAGAAGTACGCCTAATCATTTGAGGCAATGCTTCAATCAAGTTATGCCAAAAAAATTTATATTATATTATTTTATTTTATATTAATTTATATTATATATTTGATGAAATGATTCAAAAAGGTCAAAAGATAATTTAATTATAATTACCCATTTATGTCACTAGTTTATTCTCTTATGTTAAAGTCTGATTAATTGATGCTAAGAAGAAAGTTTTAGTGAATAAAGAACATTTTAAAGTTGTAAATAAGATAATTAGATGAAAATAAACATGGTGATTCTTTTGAAAATGATGGAAGTAAGGATGAGACCAATATGGATCTTGAACTTGTGAAATATTTAAATTTTAAGTGAATGTTTACCTACATTCATATTTCAATTTTATACTTTATATTAATATTTAAGATAACGGTATTTGAATTGTCATTATGATGATAAATTAAATCAACATTTCAATGATTTATGTCATATTTATATATTATAATTAATTATGAGATTTTCTTTCTAGAGACTTAGGCCCAATCTGCCTCAAAGCATATACCTCACATTGTTAAGGCAAAACATCTCCGTTCCCAATTTAAAACTTTTAAAAGTTGATAGCAAACATTAATCAAATTGTCATAATGGCTTCCATAATGTTGGAGTAGATTTGCAATATAAGTTTGACAAAATCAATAAAATAAAAATGTGGCAAAAATAACCCTTATCAAAAACCTCTTTTTTCTTAGCAAAATGTGGTATTCCATATGAAAATTAATGGACTTAAGGTAAATCAGCATGCATCCTCGCCTATCAGCTCATATTAACCACGAAGGTACAACTCAATGTAATGAAAATTATAAGGCGCCTTCAATTTGAAACTCTTCACCAAAATCATTTGAGGATAACATTTTTTGTGTCTTGACTTCAGATTCAAACACGTCATTGCATTTAGATTATTTTATAACTAGCATCCAGGAGACTTACATGATGTCGTTTACCATACTATTAGTGCTAATCAAGACAAATGAGGAACAAAATCAATTTTTCTATATATNGAACAAAATCAATTTTTCTATATATGTTAATTAAAGGTTTAATTGGAAAAAGCTTTTTTTATACTATTATTATTTTCATAAAGATAATTTCCCTTAGGAGAATTTCAAACTTTTAGGATATTTCAATAAATAGCCTATCATACTTGAAAAAAAAATAATAGGAACTATGAAGAGTCAAATGAAAATGTCCAGCTGCTTGTACTTTCTGTTTTCTAGATTCAACCAATAACATACACTGAGAATTCGGCATCTAAAAGTTGAGAATTCACAGTTTTATATAGCTTAGTTTTGTTTCTTCCAAATTCCTAATAAATCTACAAGTTTGTTCCAAACCCTGAACCAATTTGGTCTCATGGTAAACTTTCTACTATTTTGCACTAGTTTTCAAAGTCCAGCATTTATTTCCCTTGATTACATTAATTTCCTGCATTTTTTTCTCTCCTTCCATGACAAAATTGAAAATCAACTCTACATGAAAATATTCATCCCTCCGCCATTGAACTCTATCCTCACTCGAACAGAAAACTAAGAAATCCAAAATTTCAATGATCTCATCGTCCATAACCCCGTCTTTTACCTCATTTCCTAAATTCCCTCAACTACCCTCAAATTTTTCAACAACAAATTAAAAATTTCTCATGGAAGTTCATATTTTATATTTGAATTCAAAATTCAATTATCAACCACCTCATCTCCTAGAATCCCTCATCCTCCAAACTTTTCTGATAAAACCAATAAAATCTAAACCTAAAGTTACATATTTAATTCCAAATTGTCAGCATAGTTCCAAAAATTCCTCCATAAAATTAGCAATCTAATCTAATTTCACTGCTAAATAAACCTCATATAACTGGTTCCACTTCAATTCTGAGCAAAGTTTGGCGTGAAACTACAGAGCACCATATACCACTCTATCATAAGCATGCATCTCAAAGCATTTCCTAATTATTTATTTAAACCACTGAACCAATAATCTTTCCTAAAAAAAATGAATCTTATGGAAAAAAAAGAAATCAAAAGAAAAGAAGGATAAGAAACGCATTCCCCTTCCTCTAAAATTATTGATAATTCTTTGAATATCAACTACTCTACTTCCTAAAAACACTACATCAAGGTTAAAATTTGATCGTGCTCTACAATATGAATCTCTCTTTTATTAACTGTCAAGCTTAGTGCCACGTATAGTTCCTAGCTTTAAAAAACTAGTAATTAACTTTGACACCAAATTGAGAGTTAAGTTGTTTGAAACTTTATTTTCATGAGTTGTAGAAGCCTAAATTGTGTATGATTGATATATAAACTAGTGTAACCCCACCAGATTTTTTTTAATTATCATAGCATGTGTTGGACTGATTTTATAATTAAATTTTGAAAGCATTTTAAAAACGAGTAATTAGTTCAACATTTTATGTGGGATTATCCTTTTAACAGCATCATTCATGGAGGATGAGGGATTCTAGGATTTTTTATCATATGATGCTGTTAATTATGATAGTCTAATACCAAAAGGACTATTTTGAACTTTTTAATGTTCTATACATCACATAAATCATGGAGTTGGTCATGAGGTTCCCCAAGATAAACATCATAATGAATTTAAAGCAATAAAAAAAAGTTTCCATCAATGCTTGCACCAGTGATGGTAGTCAAAAGATGAACGCATATTCAATAAACTAATCGAATAAGGGTGAACACTTTAACAAATATTCAATTGATAAATAAAAAAATTTAAACTTTGATATTTGCTTCATTTATGATCATAAATAATATAATTTAAAACTCATGAACAAACTCATCATGAAGCTCGATTAGACTCAAAATAAGCCCAGTTAAGACTCAATTATAAATTTATCTAATATGTGACTATTTCCCCACGTAGTGGGATTAAGGCTTTGTTGTTGTTGTTGTTGTTGATGTGACTATATTATTTTATTTTTGTATTAGAATGTTTTGTTTATAAACGCAAACTTCTTACTTATGCTCATCAAAATGCATGTTTATTTAATTGTTCATTCAACTAAAATCTAATTTTTAAAGCTCCATAAACCACTAATTAATAGGATGAAAAAACTTATTGAGCAAACTAACAAATTGGTTGATAGTCTTGTTCACGATTCACTGATAGGCTTGACAAAACTCTCATGATTAGCTAACAAACTAAGCTCAAAACCAAGCTCAAATATTCATTATTTTAAACACTCAAACTTGAATACTACTACAACAATCAAGTTGAGCTCAAACTCGAGCTCGAATAAGGTTTTGGCAAAAGAGCTTATGCTCAAGCAAGCTCTTGCTCAGCTCAACTTCGTTGATTTGTAGCCCTAGTTAACATCTACCTTCAAGGTTCATAAATTCTTATAATAGATTGCATTGTTGCTCTTTCAACCTTATAGAAAGATTCCATCACTCGTACTTTCCCGTGACAGCACTGCCCATGCCGTGAACCTGATGATGGCTATTGTAGGATCATTGATGATAAAGAATGATTATACTTAAGCATAAGTATTTTCATGTTATTTGTATTTTCATGGGGCTATTATGAAATAAACCCTTAAATGGTAGCTTGGACTTTCAATTTGCAGGTTGTTTTACAAAGAATCCTTTATGCTTTGTAAAAGAATAATCATGAAAAAATCAATGATTTTTTTTGGCTGGACAGATATTGGCTTCCTAGTTTTCTGTTTTCAGGATTCTACTGTTAAAATGCCTTATGGCTTCAACAACTATACCTTGAGAATTCTTTGTAACAAAAGCAAATTTACACTTCAGATTAGTGAATTGAAAGCGCAAACATAATTACAAACACAAAAATAATCTGAACGTATAACAATCAATTCCATTTATATCATCATACAAAAATAAAAGCCAAAATGACTGCCATTTATGATAGTGATCATACCAACTAGTTCGCTCTACAAAATTCCTTGATCACTTAATTCAACCAAATTAAGAGCATAGTAGGTTTCTACAAGGAGATTCTTCACAAACCTGAATGACTCCGTAGACAATATAAAATTTGAAAGTAAGAGCATGTCATCGGGATGAAGAGATGCTTTTTGAGCTCCAACAAGACTAACAACCTATATAGGCAAAAAAATCACATGACAATGCAACCCGATAAGAAAATTCACTCCAACCATGAGCATAGAACCAAAATATCTCTTGTAAGAGAAATGGATGTGAAGGGCCGTCACTACATTCATTAAACAAATAAATACAAGTCCAGGATACTTTAACGGCCTAAAAATTGATTGTCTTATCTGAAGAAACCAGAACTTGCAGAAAAACCAAGTTATAGAGAATGCATAACCAAAGAGTGATATGAACTTGAAAAAGATGATATGTTCTTCGATCACAGAATTTTTAATACTTCAAAATAATTTTCACATTGGTAGAAAAATGGCTTCTTACCATATGCAAAGTGCATTCAAGGATATATTACATCATTATACACACATTCAGAAAACCATACACATTTGCAGCCAGGAGGCTACAAGAAAAAAGTTATCGATGGCTGCAAGTGAAAAACATGACTTAAAGAAAATAGGTAATTTTTGTACGGGTGTGTGAGCCATAGACCTCTCCTTTAGAGAATAAGAAAAAGGGCATTGGATCCTTCATCTCATTATTATGAACTTAACCATCCCATTTGTTGTTTTTGTCTAATCCAATAGTTCAAATATCTTATAATTAAAGAGACGCAGAATCATCAATAGCTGTAGTTCTTCAATTATATATTCATAAATATCATGTGTCGATATCAAGTTAATGTTCATTACAATATCAACCTAGTTTTTAAGCATATTTTTTTTATTTTCACACAAGTAATAAGAGCATCTTGCTTTAGAGAAAATCATTTTAGCCGTATACAAAGGATTCTAGTCTTGTATTTTGCATTAGACGTGATTATCATGAATATGAAACTATAGATTTTAGGGTCCGTTTGGGGCAGCTTATTTGGTGCGGTGCCTGTTTGGGTAAACTGCGTTTTGGTAGCTTATGCATTTTCAAAACGCCGAAAACTGCGTTTTCACACCGCACCTATCTAGGTGCGGTGAGAACTTTCTGGCAGTTAAAAATTTATAACAGTCATCGCACCTAACTTATCAGCAGATTATTGTTAATCAGCTTATCAACAGATTATTCAATAAGCTGCACTTGTCCCAAACAAACCTTAATCTCCTTAACTCCTCTTTCTTGAACTTTACAGCTCTTTCTATCCTCACTTTTTCACAGCCAAGAGCCCTCACTCCTGAACCTCGTTATGCTTCCCCTTCCTATTAGCCACACACTTCTCCAAGGAAAGAACAATTCCAAGAACACAACATCAAGATTTATTCCATTGTGTAGCATCACCACCAATCAATCTTTGTTTTGGTATAAAAGTAAATATTGATTCTCTGAGGGATTGTCACTCTAGATTCAATTAAGGTCCACTTCTACTCCCTCATGAAATCCATTAAATTAAGTCAAAGCTGAAAATTCTTCCACATAAATCCCATCAAATGGTATCAAAGCTTACATTTTTGTTTCCTGCACTCATGCCCATCCACCACTCATTCCCTTCACACAACAACAGCAGCAAAACAAAAACAACAAGTCTTTATCCCACTAAGTGGGGTCTGCTACATCCACCACTCATTCCCTTGGCACAATTAAATCCCTTAAAACACATGTCACCCAATCCAATAAGAATGTGACACATGTCCTCTAACAAGATAGTTTTACTGCAAAATGGAACCAAAAAAAGATACAATTATCATCAATGCTCATATGATTAGGTGGTTTGCCACAAAAAAATGCCATAAAATTACCATCAACCAAAGCACGCAAGTTCTCCAATGTCTTAACTCCCCCAAGTAATGAATCATGAAGTGCAGTTGATAGAGCATGAAGCTCTCTATCAGTAAAACTTTATTTAAATTTGTCCCCTTCAACAAACACCTATCCCAAGTAAGGTCCCTTCAAATGTTGCAACTAATGGCTATTGATAATGATCCTTCAATCAAATTGGATTAATAATCTACTCTAAGTAATTTAGAGTCCATGATAACCCAAGGTAACAAAATTGTGATACAGATCTTGTTCGTTATCACTTTCCCTCACCATCTGCCCAAAGCTAAAGAGAGTAAATTTTCTCCTTTTAAAGCTAAAATGCTACTACTATAAACTAACCACTTAGTGCCTAAGAATCAGTCGTAACTAAAAGCTTTCTCATTATTATAATTGATCATAGGAGCTTGTGCCAATAATAACTCTAAGTAGTGTCTTATTTAAAAATTTAATCTACCTTCGAAAAAACTTGATCTGAAACAACTTACTCTCATAGAAGAGTCATATGCAAATTTCCTAAGGTAACAAAGATCAACATCCATCCTGATGCATAACAACTGCATTCAAATTCCTTATACATGTAAGTTGCTTGACGCAAATGAACCTGCGTATTATGATGCAAATGAACCTGCGTATTATGATGCAAGGGCACTTCTACTAGAACATTATATAGTATGATACATTGTGACAAACATTTAGGGTATTCAAACACAAGTTGGAAATTCCATGTAACACACCTTTATTTTTATTTGTTGAGGAAATTTCACCATTTAAAGAGAACTCTTAGACAGTTGCACGCTTCGGGAGCAGTTTTAAGCAAGTGTTAGGCGTATATTAGACTCAAACTATCTCGCTAATTTAGTTTTATGCCTAATTTATTTTATTTTGCATTCTCTTCTAATTCTTCATCTCTACCTCTATCCACCATTATAGTATTAACTTCAAGTAATACTTCCATGACTGTTCAATAAAAAATATATGTGTTATACTTAATTCAGAAGTCCTTCAAAGTTATGAGCGATGTGATTTTATTTTATGATAACAATTTTTTTTTTAAATGTAATGCCCAACTCGTCCGTGTTATGTATTGTTAATTGATGATGCCCGTGTCTTTGCGTGCATCTTTATTCAGACTATTAATCTCTGTATAAATGAATTACTTTGACCCTCTTGTGTACCAACTATTATCAGAACCCAACATGTATTTTTAAATGGGTGATGGAGTTGGAGCAAGTAGTTGACAAGAATTATGGATTAGCAATTGCATAAGACCAACATATAATCATTAATCATTATCGAAATTCTTTAAATACAATAAAGTGAGATGATTTTCAGATCTCACAGATGGTTCAAACGTAGCACAATGCACAGAAATCTTAAATAAAAGAATTTTAAATATGAAATATGAATCATTTCCGTCAGCTTTCCATCCAACATGAATCTTCAGCTTTAAAGTTTCAATCAAACTTACAATTCAACTAATAATAGTTTGAAAAGAAAGTTTGCAAAGAAAAGCGTGAAAAAGAAACAAGAGAAATGATTTTCTACTAACTTTATGCCTGCACATCAATATTGCAAATAGAACCCCAGAGTCGGCAACATCCTGCAATATAGCACCAGCAGCTTGTCTGGTGGAATAAGCAAGCGGAAGGCAAGTGTATGCATGGAGAAATGTGGCAGGATTCCTATAAACAATGAAAAACAATGGCCGTTGAAACCAATTAGCTCAGCATCAGATGTGCATGTTAGTGGGTTTCATGCTAAATGATGACAAATGACAGTAAATAATAACACTGATTTATCTTTATGCATTAAAACCAAAAACAAGAGACAGTAAAAAGTTACTAAAGCAAACAGAAATAATAATAATAATAATAATAATAATAATCTGCATAGAAAAATTTTAATTGAAAAACAGAAAGGCCTTTCATTCAATATTCGAGGGGCATGCTTTCATCATTCAGAAAGAAAACATTGTCTTTTAATCAGTTTTTAGCTCCAGATATGGCAAAGCACTATCAAATAATCATAGAAAAGCCAATTCAAAATAAAGTACCTAACCTATGTAATCAGTATAAGTTTTCTATACAATAAAAAAATAACAAAAAAAAATAATCACTCATAAACTCAAATGATTTTGCAGTTGCTTTCTTGGAAGGCACTATAAATACTTCTCCACTAGCATAGGCAGAAAAGTAGATGAGCTTCACAGAGACTGCCAAAAAAAACCACGTTTAACTAACAAATATTAAATTTCACTCCACATGAACAGCTAGCTAGCTGAAATGCTTATGCATCAACCCTATAATCTCTCATGACTATTCATATATGTTAGTTTAATCCTCCACAACTGTGTTTTCAAAGCATAACATAAGGTTACTTCCCTCCACTCCCTAACATTGACTCCTATGTACATTGGCTTGCAAAATGGCATGAAAACAAGGTAGCCTCTTTATCCCAACTTCTACAAAGTGAAATGAGCAAACCAATAACTTACAAAATCAGTTTAACGCGGACTCAGACAAGCTTCCTAAAAATTGTTGCTCATTCTACTAATACCAATTCTGAAAACTAAGGGTCTATTTTAGACAGATTTCTATCAGTTTTGTTTTTCAAATAAGCATTACATTGAGCTTATAACCTTGCATTCTATTGTTTCTGAGTTCACGATTTTATAATTTAATCTTCCACACACACACACAAATCAGTATTTTTTCCTAAAATAGTTTATAACCGACTTTACAGAGAATTATAGCCACAAAAAACAAATCATTAACTAGAACTTTGCAATGACTTTATGATTCATCATGGCATAGTTTGTTGCTATTATTATGCTTAAACTAATATGCTCCGGAATCAAAATTAGAAAGAAATCAACGACGAAACAACAAAACAATAATAGATAGGTGAAAAAAACTCAAACGCGGGCTGCTCTTACAAAAATCAAAGGAAAACAAGCAAGATACAATGATGATCTATTATACGAGATGTAGATCGTCTCTCCCACAAACTTAGACATCCTCAGAACGCCACAAGAAGAAAAGAATGCAGCAGCCAACAAAGCATGCATTAAAAAAAAACAAACCCTAGCCTTTAGGCACTAATACATACATAGTTCCTTAGAGTCCCTTTCAAATTTCTCCCCAAAAGTCCCCCTAAAATCCCTTTCCTTCTAAACGTGATCAATGGCTTGGAAGGCTCCACCCGGGTGTTGGGATCGCCCGGACCAAATCTGAGCTGAGCCGACTGGTCTGGGTTCTTTTGGTTGGTCCCGATTTGGACCGGTTCACGCAGCACGGGATTACTCCCATGCATATTTGGTGACAGGAGTGATGGGATTCCTCCTGTGTGTATCAATACTTTCCACTCAAAGAAGCACTTTATCCTCAAGGTAGAAGGCTTGAAACTGCTTTTGTATTCCTTCTTAAGGCTCCCATGTGGTTTCATAATCTGGTAGATCTTTCCACTTAACCAAAACCTCCTTTGTTCCCGCCACCCCTTGTCGTACTCCTTTAACTTATAAAGGTTCCAGAATTACCTCCATGCCCTCTGGTAGTGTCGAATGCAGTGATGACGAGGGTGTATGGTCTCTGATGGCACGCCTCGGCTGCGAAACATGAAAGACGGAATGTATTGTTGAAGTTGGTGGTAACCTCAAACGGTAACCACCATCCCAATGTGTGTCATTACCTCATAGGGCCCAAAATACCGTAAAGAGAGTTTTTCGCTCCTCCGTCTTGCCAAGGTCTTCTGTCGATAGGGCCTCAGCTCCAAGTGGGTCATATTCTCAGGCCCGAACTGTACCTCTCTGCTATGTTAATCTGCCTTCCTCTTCATGATCTGTTGAGCTCTCAGTAGATGTCCCTTGACCCCGGCTAATATTATGTCCCTCTCCAAGTAATGATCGACGTTGGATACAAATGTCTCACTATGCCCATAATTTATCAAGTGAGATGGATCCCGCCCATACAATATCTTGAAAATAGTGGTCTGTGTCGTTGTATGGTACGAAGTTTTAAACCAATATTCAGCCCATGCAATCCACTGGCCCATAGCTTCGGTGTATTAGATACAAAACAATACAGGCATGTCTTCACACTTCTGTTGACCACCTTTGTCTGTCCATCAGTCTGGAAAAATATGTGGCGCTTCTCTTAAGAATTGTTTCTTGCAACCTGAATATGTCGTTAATACCTTGTCTCTATCTGATACAAGTCGATTCGGGTATATTGTGCAAATGAACCACTTCCCGGATAAACATTGTTGTGATTGAGACCGCAGTGTAGGGATGTTATAAGGAAGTGAAATGTGTAAACTTACTCAGGCAATCCACGACCACCATGATCACTGTGAACTCTGCAATGACAGTCCCTTGATAAAATTCATCGTCACTTCTTCCCCCACCTTCCATGGTAACGTTAATGGCCGCAGTAACTCTTCTAGTGTCGTGGTTAAGTACTTGTGTCATTGGCAAATATCTCATTTTGCTACCATATTTCCTATCTCTACGCATCCCCAATCAATAAAGCTCTGTCGCTATACGACTGCAGGTTTTTTGTACCCTTGAGTGCCCCCCGATTGCACTGCCATGAAACTCCTGTAGTAGTTTGGGTATATACTCCAATGCTCTTGGTAACACGAACCGCCCCTGATAAGTTGTCGCCTCATGGTATATCTTAGATGACTGTTCGGATCCTATAGCAACTCTGCCCATATCTTCAGCAGTTCCTCATCTAGCTCGCTCAACCAAGGGTACCGATAAGATCATCAACTAGGGCTCTTCCACCTTCCTCGACTGGGCATTTGTTGTTTTACTCTCCAACCATGGCCGATATTAGATCTCGAAATCATATCCCAGCAACTTGGATAGACACCTTTGATGCTCCTCGGCCACCATCCTCTGCTCCAACAGGTACTTCAAGCTCTTCTGATTTGTTCTGACATAAAATGTCATCCCAAAAGATAGGGCCACCACTTTTGAATGGCCAACACAATAATTATTAACTCTCGCTCGTATATTGACTTAGCGTCGGCCTAAAGGTAAGCATCAGGCTGAAGTAAGCAATCAGCCACTAATCCTGCATGAGTACTCCTCCCAATATGTATTGTGATGCATTTGTCTCTACCACCAATGGTCTCCTGAAATCTTGAAATGTAATACTGGTACACTAGTCATGGCCCTCTTCAGATGTTTGAAGACCTATGTTGCCGCTTCCCTCCACTTGAAATTGACTTTCTTCAACTGCTCCATCGGTAGTCAAGCTATCGTGCCATACCCCTTTACAGATTTTTGGTAATATTTAGTGAAAGTTAGGAATCCTCTCAACTCCTTCAAGTTATGGGTTAAAAGCTAGTCCATCATAGCCTCAATCTTGGATGGATCTACTGCTACTCATACCTTGGTCACAATATGCCCAAGATACTCCATATGTAGTTGTGCAAATGAACATTTCTTCAAATCAACATACAATCGTTGCTTTCTCAACTTCTCCAAAACTGTCCATAGGTGTTCCACATGCTTCGTCTCTGTACGACTATAGATCATAATATCATCGAAGAAGATCAGGATAAATTTCCTGAGGTAAGGTTACTGAAAGGTGGTCGGAGCATTGGTGAGGCCAAACGACATCACCAAGAACTCTTAATGTCCTACATGTGTCATAAACGTTGCCTTGTGTGCATTTGCATGATTCATCCTAATCTGATAGTATCCCAACTTAACATCTATTTTCAAGAAAATGATTGTTCCATAGAGCTCATCTAGCAACTCATCAATCACAATAATAGGAGACTTATCAAATATCATCTCCTTGTTCAACAAGCGGTAGTCCACAAAGAACCTCCAGCTACCATCTTTTTCCTTCACCAACAAGACTAGATTGGAGAAGGGGCTCGCATTAGGTTTGATAATCCCAACCTCGAGCATCTCCCAGATCAACTTTTATATCTCATCCTTCTGAACTGAGGATATCGATAGGGTCTCACACTAATAGGAGAGACACCCTCCTTTAATGTAATGGCATGCTCAGGCTCCCTTGGTGGTGGTAATCCGTTGGGCTACTGAAAAGCATTCGTAAACTGCTGTAGGAGTTGTTGGACCCTATCGAGAAACTTTACCAACTCGGGATCTCATACCCCCCTATGCTTTGCAACTCCACCAAGTAGTTCATTCCTGCTCCCCGTATCGACTTGATAATGGTTTTGAGCGAAACCATGGTTTTGCATAAACTAGCATCACCTTCCTCCCCTCCGCTTGGAACTCCATCATTAGGGATTTCCAGTCCACCTTTATCTCCCAAACATTTGTTGTCACTTCGTCCTCAGAATCACATATGTGTTGTCAAAGTCCAAGAAGGAAGTCCTCACCACCTGTAGGTCATGCAGTGTCAGAACCAACCCTCGCAAATTCATCGACTTCTGTCCACCTTCTCTGTCCCCATCATGACATCAAATCTCCCTATAGTCACCAGCTCCAACCCTAGCTGATCTACGACTTGATTTGAGATAAAGTTATGTGTAGTTCTGCTATCCACCAGCACTACAATCAGTTGTTCCCCAATCCGTCCCCCCACTTACATGTTGTGATTTGGAGTGAATCCCACCCACCGAATTTAGGAACACCTCCGCTACATTTAAATACAGATGCTCCTTATCCACCGCGTCTTCCTCAGATTCCTCACCCTCTGTCTCCTCCTGAATTAAAAGAATCTGAAGGACGCACTCCTTGCAATTGTGACTTGAAGCATATTTCTCGTCGCAACAGTGATATAGTCATTTTCCTCTTTTATCCTGCATTTTTGCATCAGCGGGGCGCTTAAAATTGCCCCCTGAGACGAATTCCCGTATTTTTATCCTTCGGCGTCTCTTTCTGAAACACCTTCTGGGTCCTCAGTGTCGTGGTTGTCAAGAAGCTCTTATAGAATATTCCTAGGTTGCCACCTCGACTGGCATTTTTTACCTGTTTCTTGTCCTCCATCTGTGCGAGCTCCATCATTTCCCTCAATCAACACAGTTTCAATGGTCAGATAGATGCTCGTATGTCGGGCTTTAGGCCTTTCAAGAAGTTCCCTTCCCGCCCTGTTGCAGAAATACCCCTCAACCTCCCTAAAAAGAGCTATAACTTCTCCCCATATTTTGTAAACGCCCCGTCCTGAGTTTGAGCATAGAAATGCTTGTGTAGGTTTCCTTTCTGAATGACTCAGAAATAATACAACAAGCAATCCTTAAACTCCTCTCACGGGTGCATCGGATACCTTGTCTCCATCCACCGAAACAACTCTAAAACATTTCCCTCCAAACATAATCCCACCGCCATGAGCTTCTCTTCCTAGGTTAACCAATTGCCTCAAAATATCTTTCCACTAAATACACCCACCCATGTGCATCGTCCCCTTCGAGATTGGCATCTTCAATTTTCTGACTCTTGCATCTCCACCCCAACTTCCTCTTCCTCTGGTATTTCTCCTCATGTGTCTAGGATAAAACTCCCTCCTCCGTTCAAAGTCATACCCAACTCCCGATTCCCTCCTTTCTCCTTCCTCCTTCCTCCTTCATTTGTACACTTTTGTGCCCCTTGCACCATTCCTTCAATTTTCAGCCCAACCCCCTCCATCGAAAGTCTCCACTCCCTCTCCTCTCAGAGTCCTAGAGGGGCGCTCTTGGTGGTAGATGATGTCCTCCTCGTCCTCTCATTCGATCTCCTTCCCTTCTGACCTGACCATGTTAGGATTTACAACTGGAACGGTCGGCATGATCTTGGATTGCATCTCCATCAGCTTCCTCATCATCTCTCACATCTCTCATATGCTCTCGAGTTCGTCCTTCATTCGGCTCTCTTCTTCCATGGTGGAGAACCTCTCTTCCATTCTCGATTTGATTTGCCCAACTTCTTCCAGCACATCCACTTTTTTTGCTGTCATCCTACAAGATCTTGCTCTGATACTAATTTGATACACTCTGGAACTAAAATCAACAAGCAATCAAAGACGAGACAACAATAGATAGATGATGTGCGGCCTGACAGGCCTCACACGGGCGTTGAGATTGCCCATACCAAATTTAGGCTGGGTCGGTTGATCTGGCTTCTTCTGGTCAGTCATGACTTGGACCAATTCACACAACACTAGATTCCTCACATACGTATTTGGGGTGACGGAAGTGACGGGATTCCTCCCGTGCATACATAAACATCAGCATCAAGCGTGATCAACTTTAAAAAAAATAGTTCTGTATAATGCATCCATCAAAGCTAACCATGTTGTCATGAATATCCTTACTTGTGAATTCACATTTTGTAAACAGGGTTAATTCACAGCCTTACATACAATTAAAATATTTGTATGCTACAAATTTAGCACCAAATTATTTTTTTTTTTTTAATTTAGTGCATCAACCATAAAAAAGATCTTAATTTATTAGAACTATATGAAAATATGACACTAAATAAGACGCAATGGAGAAAAACGATTCATGTAGCCGATCCCACGTAGTGGTATTAAGGTTTTGTTTTTATTGTTGTTGTTGTTGTTGTTGTTGTTGTTGTTGACCGTAAAAAATTAATCCAAAATAGTCTCTCTAATTTGGGATCGAGGACTAAATTGGGATCAATTTTACATCATCATTTCTACTTAAGGGGTCATTTCTGATCAATTGTGTAAAATTGAGGGACTAAACTAGATAAATGTGACACGTCAGGACTAAATTGGTCACATAAAAATAATTTGGGAATATTTAATGTTTAATTTTTTTGTAAGCATATGAAACAGATAACTACCAGTTGAATGAGTGAATCAAAGAGGAGAAAACAGTATCAGTCCCTCCCAATAATGGGGTCATATCGAACTTTGGATTCTTCTCAAAGCATCTGTCAATTGACTTTGTCAATATAACCAGCATCTGCAAAAAATAAAGTTAAGGCAGTGGGATCAAAAGATAAAAAATTAATTCCATACGAGTTAATAAGATACAAAACAGGCATGCTAAAACAACAAAAGTACAGATAATATCATATATGATAAACAGAAAGAACAGACCTCGCCAGTCACTCTCTTAATCTATTGATTGTTTGAAGTGTGATCTAGTAATCATTTACAAGAATTACCNATAAGTCTTGGTCATAATGGCTCTCCCATAGCAAACATTATAGAGATTTTTCACTCTGGCTATCAAGCAAATGAATAGATGTCATCCATTCCAAGCTTATGTGATATTTTTTAAAAAACCGTCTCTGATAATCATTTTAAGAGTATATCCAAATTATTTACCAATAGTTATGAATATATGTATTAGATCTTTCGTAAGTTTCTCCTTTATAAAATGTATGTCAACTTCAAATATACTTTTTAAAGTCACACAATATGATATTAACATAATAATACCACATTTATATCAAAATATTCAGCAAAAAAAACATATTTTGAGTTATGATAATTACAAAATTGACGTTGAAACATATAAACAATATGTAGAATTTAACAAGGGACACTAAATTTTAATTGAAGTTAAATTTTAAAGATTTTAAACTAAAACTCTGATATAATT
>JXCR01122060.1:18210-34593 GCA_002079205.1 Phalaenopsis hybrid cultivar
GAATTGATAATTTCAGCTTAACAAAAATGGGACTGAAAATGTCAAGATTAAGAAGCTCTATTGCGCATAAAGCAAATGTAGTTTTATCTCAATTGGCAAAATACAAAAATGTCTATGCAAATTATGTCAACTTAATCCCATAACTCAAATCCAATCAAAGGAACAAAAGGAAGATGGCCCCATGAACTGGAAAACATGCTAGGGGACACTTTCGATTGGCACAAAATGCGAGCAAAATGAATAAAATGCGACTTTTTATCAGCTGAATTTCGAGTGATTGCCACAATTATTTAAAAGCAGCCACACTTAGCTCACCTCTTGAGAATTCTAATAAATGAAGCTAAATTGACCAAATATCTTTATTTAAACTATATGATAATTGCTGCCCAAACAGCCCCTTAATATGTTTGTTGACTAGATCTATACGTCTATGTGTTTTCAAGCAGAATGCAATGACTACATAATTTACAGAAGTAGCAAGATACAATCAAAGGCATTTTCCACGTAACGTCCGTATTCACTTCGATGCAACCATGAAGCATTATGCAAGACCTTCTTCATGCATCAAAACATGATGTTTCAATAATGTAGCCGTATTTTCTTAGCTTAGAAAGAAATAAAAAAGTGATGAAGCAGATCAGAAAGAAACGGTTCTTTTACATCACCACACTGGAAATTTTACAAGTACATGAGCAAGAATGAAATAGACATTATCCTTCAAACAAGAACAGAGTTCATGCTGAAAAGCTAGACCATTTAACAGAGCAAAATGAAAGTTCTAGAAGGTTTATTATTCTACTGTGTACAATCCTGATGTTCAACTATTGCCAATAGTATGGCTACGCAAAATTGTAATGTAGAATGAAATTTCAAAATAAAAGTATGGGATACTGATTTTTGTGCAGCTGAATAATATCCATTATATACAAACTTTATCAATTAGGTAAATTTTATGAAACCTACATAATCAAGAATGAAAAAAACAAATTTTGAACAAAATAAACTGACCTGATGTCTTCCAGCCCTTACAAATTTCAGACGATCACCTCTGTACATTGGATTAAAAACATAAAATAAGTTTACTTGCATGTATTTGTTGAACATACTAATGTATCACCCAAAAAGGTCAGCAGTTTTAAATGGATAAGAAGAGGTTTGCTGGTTGCTACAAAATAGATGGGTTTACCCATTCTCAACGAATGAAATGATGGCTTGCAAGGTTGCTGAGAATCCTGCAAGCTTATGTTCATCGCCATACCTGAACAAACATCAAACAGTCAATGCTAGCAGCAGAATTTTGCACAAAACAATAGAAGTAATAATTGCAAATGTTCGATAGCAATCTCAAAACTGCACCTAGAATATATTGGCTTCCCAGAGTGACTCAACACAAAAAAATGTTTCCTTCGTTTTCTCCAAGAAACAGATGAATCATCCTGCATGCAACTTATAAAATATAATCAGATGGCCATGTCCACTATGACACATTGGAATGCAAACTAATCCTAGAGAAAACTGCATCAAAGCCACCTTAAATCTTGTCACAATTAATAGGGGACACCAGATGGTTAACCACCCCNCCGAATGGAGCTTCAAAACTTGTGGAGAACAGGAAAGTAAATGCTGAGAATTCATTGAGTATACTTCAATTTAACAAGTACACAATTTATGCATTCCTAACAAAAAAAATTGAATAGATAAAAAAAAATACTAGTAGTTCACAAATTGATAAGCAGTAGAAATCCTACAAATCAATAAGGTGACCGAGAAAAAGATTTTTTTTTTTTTTTGAGAAGGCAAAATTTTTTGATATAAAAGAGATGATACAAATATTTTGGTGAGTGGGTATAAATAGCCCACTCACAGGGATTACGACTACACGTAACCCCGAAAAATATAACAAAAATAAAATAACTCCTAATCATGGTAGGTGTAGTCGGTGGATATACCACTTTCACTTTCCCTAGATATAGGGAGTGAGTCCAGCAACATACTGAGATGTGGGTTTCCGCCCGAAAATATGAGACAGTCATTCTGAGAATTACTGAGATCTAGCATTCTTTTTTTCTTCTTCCTAGATTTGTAAACATGCCAATAATCTATCAAAGGTAGTTTCGTCTGAACAATAGGTGGATCTTCGATGAAGGTAAACTATTGATCTGACTCAAACTACAGCACACCATCCTGACACTCCTCCAGAACTTGAGTACCCTCTTCTTCGCAATAGATGGTTCCAAGACACTTCTTCTAGCATCTGCTACCACAAAATTCGTAGTATTTGTGATCTGAGGAAGAGCTGCCTCAACAACAGTAAGCGGAAGCTACTGATCTGGTTGGTGATGAGTAGTCTTATGAGTCAAATTCTCATTCAACATTTCTGAAAGATTAACATTGTCTGCTACATTTTCCTCCACATGAATGATGTTGTTAGGATATGTCGATCTCAAATGTGGGTGAAGCTTGAAGCATTTAACAGGGGTGTGCCCAAACAGTTTACAATGATTGCAGTAGTAGGGTCTTTGTTCTGTAACAATTGGCTGTCAATACCCATTGTGGACAGTACCAAGCCATATTTCGTCCACATCATGGGAATGAACTGAAGGCCTAGTTAGATTGAAGGTGGGTGTATCCAATTCCATAGGTCTCCCTAGTGTAGCTCTAATAAAAAATTAGACTTGGTGATTGAAGTAGTTCAACTTTAGGCCAGGTAGTTTAAACCAGATTGGAACTATAGGTGGTTCTTGGCTAGGGTCAAATGCAGGAGACCACTTAAACAGTTTCATATATTTTCCATCTATTGCCATAAATTTTTTTAAAAATATTTTGGCATAGTCTTCCACTTAAGATAATTGTATCATCATATGTCTCCCATCAAAAAGACCAACCTTCCAAAGACCTAATAGTTTGAGATCTTCAAAAGCCTTTCGAACGATTTCCATTTTAAAATATCCCGATTAGAACTTCCCAAGGAGAATGAATTTGCACTTGTTAACCAGATTGGAAACTTCAACATCAAAGAAGAATAGAGCTAGTTTGTCACTCTTCCTACACGTCTTCTTGATAAGGTTGTGGTCCTCCTGGCCTTCAAATGATTCATGAAAAACCTGAGGGAAAACCTGATCTGATCCCATAGAGCCAATCATATCAAAAAAAGAAGTCTTCCCAAGGTTTAAAATTGAAATAGTCGGCGGTTGAGAAAGAGCAATAGCCATGGAACAGGGAGTTCAACAGCGACAAGCTACAGGGATTGAGCCTGGACTACGAGTAGCTCACGTATGTGCAGGGAGGAGAGATGTAGCCGCAGAAGACGGAGTCGCAGAAGCACGACCACAAGAGACGCAGCTAACAACGGAAGACGAAACAGATGAGCGAAACCTCTTCTTCTTCGAGCGTGAAACAGCCGCGGAACAGACGACGGGCAACGAAGAAGCTGACGCCACACGACGCAAACGAAGCACGACGAAAAGGAGGAAACATGACAAAGAGCAGATCGACGAAGAGATACCAGGTTTCGCCATAATGGTGAAACCTTAGCAAATTAAAATCGGAACAGACGACGCCATTGTGAAAATGAATATATATATATATATATACATATATATATATATATATACATATATATATATATATATATATATATACATATATATATATATATATACATATATATATATATACATATATATATATATATATATAATAAGTCTTGGTCATAATGGCTCTCCCATAGCAAACATTATAGAGATTTTTCACTCTGGCTATCAAGCAAATGAATAGATGTCATCCATTCCAAGCTTATGTGATATTTTTTAAAAAACCGTCTCTGATAATCATTTTAAGAGTATATCCAAATTATTTACCAATAGTTATGAATATATGTATTAGATCTTTCGTAAGTTTCTCCTTTATAAAATGTATGTCAACTTCAAATATACTTTTTAAAGTCACACAATATGATATTAACATAATAATACCACATTTATATCAAAATATTCAGCAAAAAAAACATATTTTGAGTTATGATAATTACAAAATTGACGTTGAAACATATAAACAATATGTAGAATTTAACAAGGGACACTAAATTTTAATTGAAGTTAAATTTTAAAGATTTTAAACTAAAACTCTGATATAATTTACCCTCAATAAATCTAGTTCGTATAAAATTATGAAGAAGATAAATGATAATGCTTACTAGATGATTCTCTCTATCGATGTTAGAATTTCTCTAGTGCTTAATGTTTCAAATTTAACATTGTACCCCGTATAAACCCCATATATTATTATTACCTTTGCAAACAGTATTAAAAAGTAGGTTGATACTCATTCGGTGATTCTTGTGCCATCCTACTGCATCCCATCATCTAGATCAGATTTTAGAGTCCTATCATCACCGCAGCAAAAAAGAAATACAAGGGCACATGGTTTGCGATGCATTCCTATTTACACGTGAGGAATCATAGCTTACATTTGACTAGTTGCATTATTTGGGGATGAAATAGCTGGAAAAGTACATGGACCTTCATTCTCCATAGCAAATCTTCAAAGACGGAAATCGTTGATACAGAACATCATGGTTGTCATTGTCATCCTAGAGTATAGTTCCTAAGTACTTAGAACATGTTTGAATCTTTTTTATATATTTTTCTTTTTGCATATTTGTATTCTTAGGCCATTCAGTCACGCATGTATTTTGAACCATTATAATCTCAGGCTATTTTTCTGTTTTAAGCCTTCTATTGTAACCTTCTGATATCTTTTGGTAGATAATAATGATTTTATGGACTTGAGTAATGAGTTGGCCAAACCCTTTCATCCCTTATCTGAAAGCAACTTAATCAATTTTTATCATTTTTTATCAAAAGTTGATCACCATCATAAATGTTGACTTTCATGTGACATGTTGATGCATCTACTAATCACCCTGCAATAGAAACTAAACAAGAGCAACACAAAGAGCCAAATGCTAGCTTAAAGAACACAGAACAAGAAAACAAGAATGTAACCAAGAACACCAAGATTATGTGGTTTGGTCTATAAGACTTACATCCACGAGAAGGGAATAAACACCAATTCATTAAGGCAATCAACAAGGTTATACAACTTTATCACTGAGAGATCAGATCTCTTGTCATACTCTCTCATCAACCCGATACAAGATTTCCAACATACTCTCCTACATTTCATAAAACCTCTCTTTACCTCACTCTAACAAACTGTTTTCATTCCCCTTAAACTCTCTCAACATGTATCCCTCATTATTTATAACTAATGAGTCTTCCCCAAGTAGATCGGTTCACCAATAAGAAACATTCGTTCCTTCTTTAACAACAGTTGACAGAATTACAGTTATATCATTGTCTTAGTCCAACAATTGTGAGTCATCAAAATAATTCTTCACCTTGACTCTCAAGTACAAAACTTCGTAATAATGATTCCCTCATCTCAGTCACAATGGGCTATTAAACTTTAGTAGAGTTCACTAAGTCCAGACAGTGTCTGAACTTAGTTGCATATAGAACCTCTATGAGCATGTAAGTTTCAGATTGAACAACATTAGAGAAGTTATCAATCACAGTTCTTCCGATTAGTGAATATAAACCATTATTTTTAACTCCTTTCATGGCAATTAAAAAGTCTTTAGTTACTCTAATACAACTATTTCAACCTTAAAAGAATAATCATTAGATTCCAACATACCTAAAGAAATTAGATTTCTTTTGGTTTCTAGTATGTACTTGACATTTTGCAATATTCATCTATCAAACATCTTTGTCCTGATTATCACATTGCCAACAACCCTACGAGCTTTGTTGTCACCAAGCAGTACTGATCTATCGTTTACCAGTTGGAGTGTCTCAAACCAATCTTTATGAGAACAAATATGGAAGGATCAGCATGAATCAAGAATTCACTCCTTGATTGATTCAGACTCAATAATTATCAAAACATCAGCTAAATCATAGTCATCAGAGGCTACATGTGCTTCTCCTGATTCTTTTGGTTTTTCTTGATATTTTTTCTTCCTGTCAGAACAGTTCTTCTTGAAGTGGTCTTCCTGTGGCAATGGTAACATTTGAAAGGTCCCTTTGATAATTAATTTTGGTTCTTCTTTCCTTGTCTCAATTTTGATATGTTCTGACCGTTTCTTGAATCATTCTTGTCTGACCTTCCTCTAACGGTAAGACTATCTCCACTGATTTCCTCATTCATGTCATGTTTCCTTCGAAGTACTTAAGTACTGATAACAGATTGAACCACTTCTAGCAAAATTATTTGCAGCCTTCCATAGAGCATTGCATCTTTGAAATGCTCATAACACTTGGGAATAAAGTTTAGCAACAACAAAGCCTTATTCTTGTCATCCATCTTGACTTTGTTGTTTTCAAGATCATAGATGATCTTATTAAACTCATCAATCTGCTCTGAGATTGATTTTCATTCATGCATCTTGAAAAAGTACTGAGGTTGCTTCAAGAAGAGTATGTTGGCTAGAGATTTTGTCATATAGAGCAGTTCAAGTTTAGCCTAGAGTGCTTGAGTCGTCGTCTCCTTTGACACTTCCCTCAAAACTTTATCACCCAGAATCAGAATTATCATACTATGAGCTTTATCCAAGATACTATTCTTATCTTTCTCGGGCATCTCAACAGGCAATGCAGCTAGTCCTTGCAGTGCTTCCGCAACGCCCTGTTGTACAAGCAGGGCTCGCATCTTCGCTCTCCACAAGCCAAGGTCGTCCTTTCCTGTGAATTTTTTGATGTCGAACTTGGCAGATCTCATTATTGTGGTCTGATTTCCCACAGACGATGCCACCTGTTGAGGTATCTACCAATCACCCTACAATATAAACTAACCAAGAGCAACACAAAGAACCAAATACTAGCTTAAAGAACACAGAACAAAAAAACATGATAGTAACCAAGAACACCAAGATTATGTGATTCGGTCCATAAGAACTACATCTAAGGAAAGGGAATAAACACCAATTCATGAAGGCAATCAACAAGTTTACACAGCTTTATCGTTGAGAGAAGAGCTCTCTTGCCATACTCTCTCTCTCATCAACCCAATACAAGATTCCCAAGATCCTCTACTCAGTTTCATAAAACCTCTCCTTACCTCACTCTAACAAACTGTTTTCATTCCCCTTAAACCCTCTCAACATGCATCCCTCATTATTTATAACTAATGAGTCTTCCCCAAGTAGACCGGTTCACCAATAAGAGGCATTCTTTTCTTTTTTAACAATAGTTAATAGAATTACAGTTATACCATTGTCTTGGTTCAATAATTGTGAGTCATCACAACATGACCATTTTGACTTTCCAAGTAGTTCTATTTGTTACAACTTCATCTCCATCAGAAAGAATGCCCCTTATCTGCCTCCTCTCTCCTTACTTTAAAATAATACTATTAAGAAGCCTTGGAAATACCTCAAAATAATTACTTCATGCATTATAACCATCATGAAACGTTTGANTATATACTCTCGTGAGTAAAGGCTTCAAGTCATATAATCTTTTGTCCCAAACTTAATATTTGAAAATATGTTTATAAGAAAATGCCTAATTGTTTACCTTATAATCTTTTGAACTGAAATTGAATGTGGCCAATGATATGTCAAAGCCAACTTTATTGTACTTTTGATCCATGCTCTCTGATAAAGATCTTCCATGGAAAACATGCTGATTCTGATTGTAGAAAGTTAACGCTATAATCTAGAGAATTAGCTAGGAAGAATATTCAATCAGATTGGCTGGGAACTTTCGAGCCTATTGCATGTTTTATAAATGAATGTGTAATGTGCTATGCCTTAAGCTAAGATTTCTCTGACCCTCTCATCTCCCTATATCTGCAGTGATAACAACAGAAGCTAGAAATATACTCCTGAGACAAATCTATCAGAAAGCAGAAGAAAAGGTGCCTATTTGTTTCCTCATTTTATTAGTAAAAAAAATCAATTGCCTTTTCATTTAAATTGATAAAAAGTATATTAGTTGCGACACATAATCCACAGTTACATATGCTTAGAGGGAGATACGAAATCATTAATTATCATATCTACGTCTTTATTAGTTGTAGATTTGTACACATTACATATTGTTTTCTAAGGGGTTTTTACATATCACCATCCAAGGCTTTAAATGTAACTAATTAACCACCCACACTTAAAATTTTACATTTCAATCACAAAAAAATGACCCTAAACTTTTAATATAACTGATTGACCACTCCCGTTTTAAAAGGAAATAAAATTTTGGGTGGTTGAATGTAATTTTTAAATTTAGGTGGTCAAAACGTTATATTTAAAGTTTTGAGTGGTTGGTATGAATAGAAAGTAGATATATAAAATATAATTTCAACAGATTCATGAAGTTCAAATTATTGACCCTCAACTCATGATGCAGCTGAGACCAAAGAGAGCTGCAACAGATCATCTAACACCAGAACATGATTGCAAACAGCCTAGAGGTGCCCTTTCAAATGATCCATAGCTGACTTTTTTTTTAAATCAAAAAACACTACAAGAANTTTTTTTATTATGGGCATATTAAAGTTGATTAAAGCGACACCGGTCAAGATCCCACGGTTCCATCGTCCCNAAAAAAAATCAAAAAACACTACAAGAAGCTGATGCCTGCCTTAAAAGATAAAAATTATATCTATATATATATATATAAAGAAGTTGATGCCTGCCTTTGTAGCATTTTATGAAACTTCTAAGAAATTTCTAGCGCTTTTTTTCTTTTCTTCAAAGTTAAAAGTCATTCTCTGCTTTGGGTAACTTCAATGTCTGTGGCTGTTCTTTGATATGCTGAGAGCATCTCTAGTCATGTTGTGTGCTGGAATTATTGGTTTTTCATATCCATTATGGCGCGTGAACTCTATTCAATTTTGCACATTATTCATTGCTTTAGCTGATCCTAAACCAGTGATCTTCATTCATCACATAATTCTTCTTCTTAGTAAGGTATTAGTTAATGCTTTTTTCATTATGAAAATTTCATAATCTACATCTTTCTTTAAAGTGAAAGTAGTTAAGCCTCAAAAAGCTGGTAAATAAACTTGATTCATTCTAAGTAAAATATGTAGCTGCTCGTAAAAGTCGCAATTTTGTTATAATCAAGTGTTTTTAATAGAAACATAAAAATGGACCTTACAAATGACAAAGACACAGAATAATATTAGAAAATTTTAATCCTTTGTATGACAACTATGCTATTTTATTAATCTTGAAATCTGTTGAAGGAAGAGCAGGATGGCGTGAAGAACATTTTAATTACTTTTTTTAATATAATTTTAAGCTTAATACTAAATTTAATTTGCTCGAAATCATACAAATTAATTAAGTTATATTTTGATTGAATTTAGAAGTTCAAGGAATCTATGTTTTGGATTCACACAAATTGACCAATTTATGAATCAGTCCATCAAAGTAACAAGATTATACAGCCCTTTAGAAATTTGCTGGCTTGCTCACGTATTTGAAGATTTTTTTTTGGTAGATTTGCAGGTATATTAAGAAATAATTATGTAACTTTTATGACAGGTAACAGTTATAAAAAATTTTTAACGCCTACAATTTCAAATCACATTACAAATATCATGTATAAACTTTAGGGGCATTTCAATGCATACCTTATGATTCTTATGGATTTACATATCTAACATCTAAACATCATATTAAAAATATCAACATTACTATCTTTTTAAAAATGAAGTCTATCTATTCATAAATTTACGATACATGTCGTTAAAATAAATATCCAAATTTAGATGTTAGATATATAATGTGGTGTATATGTAATTTTTTCTAAATTTTGAAATAAACAAAGCAAAATAAGCATCATTAGGCTTCCAATAGGCGGTCATTATCTTTTCTCTAATGTTTATAGGTGGCCATGTTTTCAAGACAATTTTTCAGAGATTGAAAGCATAAACTGGAACTTAATGCAACTTCTGGGGTACAACAAACAACCAAAAAAACTCATTTTTATTCACGATTTCATGCCAGAAGGCTGCCTCGACAAGTAACTCTGGCTTGGACGAGGATTCTCTAAACCTGAAAATAGAGGCTAACATAATCGAAGGCATCATCACCAAGGCTTCTTTATAGTTTATATCCGGAGGAATAGGGTCTGGTAGGCCTTCGAAATGAATAAACTTTTCTCCTCCATATGTAACTCAATGGTGACTGGTGAGATGGGAGAATTCAAGCTCACAAGAGTGCATGACAAAGTGCCACAGAATGACACAAATGGCAAAGGATGTGAAAACTGAACCTATCATTGAACCTGCAAATGAAGGTTTAAGATTCAATAGTTTAACCAACTAAATTGAACCGGATGACATAATAAATATAAAAATTAATTTAATATTATTTAAAATGACGCAATGATGGAAATAAACGATCAAAAGTATACATAATTCATATATTTAATATCTTTAAAATAACAAATTAAAAACTAGATAAAAAACTCATTAAGATATAATTATAGGTTTATTCTGGATCAAAATATATACACATTAAATATAGTCAAGTTAAAAAATATTATAATATAGATGAATAAACATAAATAGATTTTATAATAAAATATAATTTACAATAATTAAAAAGAAAATAAAATTTATATAACAAAAAAAATTAATTTTAAAATGTTATTAACACAGCCCATGTTATCGCAAACATTTAACATTTTTAAGAAAAAAAAATCTCACGGCTCGCAACCCAACTTTAACACAACTTCTATAGTCCCACTTTATGATGAGTGGTATTACACTAGTTATATGCACAAAAGAAGCCACACATGAGATTGTAACGTGCATGGATTAAGGACATGTCATGCATTGGCTTCACTAAGTTCATGAAGTTTAAGCTTTTAATATCTAAGAATTAAAGTTCAACTTGATATAACTTTAACATATTATATTTTTATAGAAACAACTTTAGTCATTTAGTTGATGATTAAAGATATTTAGCAGTTATACGTCTAAATAACCAATTAAGATCGACTTTTATCAATTTGATATAAAAATTATATTTAAGCTTAACCGGACTAATCAGAGGTTCAGTTCAAAGTGAAATTGATTAACCTGCAATTCATCCAGTTAATTCATGTCTATCATTCAGACAAATTACAAGCTCATGTCATAGTTTTTTTATGCAAGTGTTACGTGAAGGTCCTCTTATAAATTTAGTGTATGCGAAAAATGTCTTTTCAGTTCTATCTGATGCTTTGATAAAACACAAATGGAAGCTAATGTGAATATGTTTATAGGGTTATATGCACAATACAATAACACATCTTTCAAAAAAAGTTTACAACGCTAACCCTAGAAAATTTGATAAAATTTACATTTTACAAGGTTTTCAGTTCGTTACATAATTTTACTGCAAAAAACAAGCACTTCAATCATAATGTAGTCCGAGGAACAATGAAAAACAGCAGCCTCCAAATTTCTTAACTAGTCTCCTGCAAGTGAACAAGAAACTTCCAAAGGCTGTAACAAGAATCATTAGCCAAAATAATAATTGAACATAAAAACCTACATGACTAAGATAACCCCAATCGAAAATATTTTACTGAGTAATAATCAGGTTCAGTTTTCTGGTTGTTAAGCTTCTGAGTAATTATGTCAGATAATCAGCCAATGCATTCATCAATATCTAGTAATCAACAACACAAAAGTTGACCACAAAACAAAAGAAGTAAATCAGCCAAATAAATAAAAGTAAGGTTAACACAATCAACACAACACATATATTTGTTATTACTGTATACAGCTCCTTAATTTTTATTCTTATATTATTAGTCAGAGAAGAGAAAACGGCTCAGAAAGATTTTATGCCATCATAAGATCACAGAACAACTGATCAGTTGTCACAATGAAAAAAAAAAAGAAGAAACTATGAATAAAAATTGATAAAAGAATAGATAATTCTGTGAGTAAAAAGCACGCATTGGCCCAGCCAACAGAACTACACATTATCAGTTAAAGGACTCAATTGAAAAATGCGAAAAGAATAACACCAGACAGCAAATCATATTAATTCTAGCCAGTATAGCCTCCCCACCTAAGATTTATGCTAGTTTCAAAATCATCATTTTCTTTTCGGAATTTACATAGGCAGAACCCAATTCTTATGCATTTACTTATCGCGCACCCAATCTTTGATTTTTCCAATCTAAGCATCTTTAGCTATGTATTAAAATGAGGATTACACTATTTAATGCTGAAATCCACTTACCATATATAGGTAAGGGTGCTTTTGCTGTAAAAATCAGAGTTTGGGTGTGTGAGATAAGTAAATGCATAAGAATTGGGTGCTATGTATGTGAATTCCCCCTTTTTTATTGTGGTAGAGAGCAACTAGAGACTTGGGTTCAGTTTAGAAAGGAGGTTAATTGACCAGTTGGGCCAAAATATAAAACATTGCAGTCAAACCAACAAAACAGTCATATTAATATGTTTGCGGTAAGAACCAATGCATTAAGTATGCAAAAAGCAGAATTTTACAGCCATTGAAGCTTTCTAATCAGGCAAACTACTATAGATTACCTGAATAGAGACTCTATTGTTAATCTTTAAAAAATGAATAAAAATAACAACTTGATGTATTTTTATTTCAAAAATAAATTTACCATATTGATGAAATTGTCTAGAAAAAAGAATAAGATAATCAGATGATGCTTTCTAGGCAAATGCATTTCCATCAATACTTAAAAAGCAGAAAACCTGCTCAGAGCCCAGTGCAATTCATCATTTTGAAGCCATCTAAAAAAATGGTTATTATAGGTACCCAAAAACAATAGAAATATGTACCAACTAAAATGAAAATTAAGAAAACTAAGAGTTATCCAATCAAAGAAATAGATAAATGTAAAGTTCTGATTTCATGTCACTTCTCACTGAGTGCTTTAGTCTTCATTAGCAACAGCGAAATCAGGTTTCAAATATTTCATGCCAAAACGAACAAATTCCATCTAATAATGTCAAAAGAAAAAAAAAAGATGAAAAGCAAAAATAATAATAAATGATACAATGTACGTCCAATTCAAAGCAGCGACTGCAAAACCTATCAACAGAAAGATAAAGGATACTTCCAAATATAGTTCAATGGAAGAAAGTGAAAGAAAAACACCATAAAATTGAGAAAATCACAAACTAAGAGAAGAAAGTATCTCTCACTCAGAAGTTCCTGGACATTATTCTGAAGATATATGGAAGCTCTAAGGCCTTTGATTTTCTTTTGCTAAGTGACAGAGTAAAGAGGCTAGGGATGAAATTGGACCTCGGCTATTTGATTGGGAGAGTTATATGGTACAACATTAAGGAGAAAACTAGATAAGTGTTTCATGTATTTAATTTGCTTTAGAATTACTGAAATTAATTTGTATCTTACCATGTTCTACCCTGTCTAATACCGAAGAAGTAACAATGATTACATAAACAAAACAAACATATAGCCCAATATCTTCAAAAAAATCAGTGATTAGAAAAGTTTAAATACCACGTATTTTTTCATTAAAACGTTAATTAAGCAAACTAAACAGATGCTTCAGTAGTTATAATAATGCACGAGGAAGCAAACTTTCACCAATATGTTCAGCACACAGAATAAAAGGTTTACAACCAAACAAATAAACTCCGAAACTTGTCTAGAAATCTCCTACAATACGAGAAAGCTTTCGAAGGCACAGGGCGATATTAATCAAACAAAGTAAAACATGACAAAATTTTCAATTTTTGTATAAAACAAAAAACAAATGAGAATATTTTTAGAAGAGGTTGCCAGATAATCAGACAATGCTTTCTAGGCAAGTGCATTTCCATCAATACTTTAAATACAGAAAACCTGCTCAGAGCCCAGTGCACTTCATCATCTACTTGTCATCTAGTAACCATCCAGAGAAACAACAATCTTCACGACTCAAATATATGGAAAAAATTGTCCTCAGTGTTGTTGATGCATTGTGGAGATTTCATATGATCAAAATATACCACAAAAAAGCAATGAATTGATATAATAATGACAAACTATATAACAAAATTAAAAATCGTTCTATGAAATAACTAAGAATAAAAACAATGTAGCTTGGAGGAACAATTCCTTGCTTCAAACAAAAGCACCTTCCTATTTGAGCACTGTTCATAATAAAATCTTTTGTGGAAATCCTCAATAAAAATAGCAAAGAAAAAATTGGCTAACGAAATAAAAAAAGAAAACCACGTACAGGCTGAAATAAAAAAAAAGCAAACAAATATTAAACAATCAGAGCTTGATAACTCCATGCAATAGTGAAAATAAGACATCCATGCTCACAAACTCAATTTTTAGCACGATCAACAGGGATTTGGTGGGGCGCTGGGAGCCTATTTTGGCTGGGAAGGTTCAAAAAAATACAGCAAGAGATAAGATTAGAGCAAGAAGATCAAGAAAAAGTAAACTCATTCAGTTAAAATTGAATCAAATACAATATATATATATATATATATATANCTTATGATGGTTAAGTTAAAACAGCTAAAAATTAGAACATCTCACACTTACTATGTTTTTATTCTCATATTTATGATCCATGGTAATTACATGTTTATCATCATTCATACTTAGGGGGTGTTTCGTAGCACACTTTTAATAAGATTTATTTGTGGGTTTCACCTAAATCCAGCCAAACACAAAAAAAAAGGAGAACCAAATTCAACTCTACGTTGAATCTCAATCTCTCCCATATCGTCTATTTCTCCGCGTTCCGTCTCTTCTATCGCGTAAATCCGGATTTTTATCAAATCCGAGGATGAGTCGGATTACACAGATTTACATTGTCGTTCTCGCATGCTCCATCTCCGTCACAAACTGACCAAAATCCGTGGATTTGATAAATTCTGTAACGTAAATCTTTTGTTGCAGCCAAACATCGCCTTAGAAAAGTTAAATTGTTGTCCATTATCAATTTGATCTTCATATTTTTCCAACGCATTTATTTTGCATTCATCAAATAAAAATCTCTGTGTTTAGTTTGAATTTATTCTGTAGAAAGGTACACTGCATACATATGTTTGAAAGTTGTCGGACATCAACGCCTTACTAAATGTAGGTTATTGTGTAGGATATTTCGCCGCCATCTGAACAATCCACAACCACAACATCAGTTTACAAACGCAGGCAATACTCACCGAACAAATACTCCAAAAGCTAATCGATTCTCCCATTGGTTTTTACGCATCTATGCATGGCAAAATCCAAGTTCAAAACACTTGAACATTACGCACCTCATCATGACGCCGGTTCTCCTTATCCCAAGCATCGTGCAGCCCCCTCCCACTGCCATCCACCTCTTCTCCGATTCCGGTAGAGCCGCCACTGCTTCCTCTCTCACCAGCGTATCCACTACTGCTAGGACTAGGCAGCGCCTCTCCCTCAATCTCCGATCCATCTATCAATCCAATTTCGCCTTGGGAAGATCCCTCCTCTCCGAACGCAACCACAGCCGGCGGCGAGACCTCCACATTCTCAGACTTCACATCATCCCCAGCGTCGTAAAACTCTGCCGGCAGAGAACCATTGCTTTCAAGACGTACCTTCTCACGCCCATTGCGGGAGTCCTCCAAACTTAGGTAACCCAATCTCAGCTCGTCCTCGGAGAATTGAGAGACTTTATTGTCTTGATCGGAGTCCATGGAAACACAGAAAAGAGTTTAGGTGTGAATTAGGGTTCGGAAGGCGAGAAAAACGAGGGTGGGAGTGGAAACGAGAGGTCTCTGCGCCATACCCGTCGTTCTCCGATGCACCGAGCAGAAGAATACTGCTGGTCTTCACCTACAGATCAGCACAACGAAGGTAATGGCCTCGTTTCAGAACAATGGGCCCGGCCCATTTAAACTTCAGAACAATGAGCCCGACCCATGTATATTTTACTATGGGTAAGCAAACTTTAGTACAAAAATAAGGTTCTGTTTGGGGCAGCTTAAAAGTGCGGCGGCATTTTTGAAAACGCTGTCTTTGTGTTTGGTTCGCGCATTCCCTCAGCTTTTTTAAAATAGTGTATTAAATTTCTTAATAAATGCGGGACGCGTGGTCGACCCCGCGTCCCGCGTTCGCTCGGGATTCTTTACTTCGCTGCCCTTCACCTCGAAAGAACGCGTGAACAGGTGTTTCTCATAGGAGCGGAGCGCAAGGATGAAGATGGGAGTTTCGGTGGTCTATGTTAGCCGCGATCCCGTCGTTAGGGCTGTCAATTTGGCTCGTTGTTCGTGAACAGCTCGTGTTCGGCTCGTTAAGCAGCTCGTGTTCGGCTCGTTCGTTAAGCCTAACGAGCCGAACACAAACAAATTTTTAAGCTCGAAATGTAAACGAGTCGAACACGAACAACAGTT
>JXCR01122060.1:35404-58673 GCA_002079205.1 Phalaenopsis hybrid cultivar
ACATTGAACTAGTAGCTTTTATAAGAGTTCTATTTTTTTCTTAGCTACCCTATGCTATTGTGGTGTCCTGAGGGTTAAAAATATTTGAAATATGCTAGTCTATTTACAAAATATTTCAAACTTCTCATTTTTAAATTTTCCACATTGATCACAATGAATAGTTGTAATATTATAACCAATTTTTTGCCCATACAACAAATATTTTAAAAATAGCATATGATTTACATTTATATCTTAGTAATTTCACCCATAAAAATCATGCTAATTCATCTACATTTAGAAGTCTATAAGAATTTTTTTTTCTAAGCTAATGGTGTTTAGTGATCTAAATGGACCCATACATAAAATAACAAATTTTGTTGCACAGATTATTCATTTAATTAAAAAAAAATTGCAAATAAACTATTTACAAAACGCACTAACCAAACTGCTAAACAATTTATTCAGAACATGGGCAGAATGGTCAATTTTCCAGAATCAGCTGTTTTCCATAAGCGCCAACCAAACAACCATACAGCTTATCCGGATAAGCTGCTCATCAGCAGATTATCAGGATAAGCTGCTCATCAGCAGATTATCAGGATAAGCTGCTTATCAGCAGAAGCTGGATAAACTGCAGCTGCCCCAAACAGACCCTAAATGTACTAAAATGGTTGATGTGACATCAATTATATAATCAGGTGTGTTTCTTTCAATAGTTAAGATATTTGTACATCAATAAATTAAAAAATTAATAAAATTATTATCATCTAGCAATTTTATTTTCAAATTTAAGAAAATGACTTTTTTAATGATATCTAATAAAAAAATTTAGTTATCAATTTGCACAATAAGCATATAAAATATGCTTAAATTGATTTTAAAATTAGCATATTGATTATAGAATAACTTTTGAAGAGTTTTTTTTTTTTTAATTATATACTTGCGGAGTACCACCAAGTTGCTTTGATCATTGAAGAACTAATCTCGAAGATTCTAGCACTGACAATTCTTGTTGACCAAGTAACATGATTTAAATTTGGCCTAGAGTTGAGTATGTTTAATGGAATATTTGGTCAACTTGAATCTAGCGATGAGTTCATTCTACTTCTAATAATTAGAAAATAATGATTCTGAATGAGCCAATTAACCATGATAAAATTGACTCAATCATTACTCGGGTGCACGCAATGCTTCCCCCCTTCATTGTGTCTTTCATTAAGATACAAAATTTGACATTGAGCTTGATTTTAACAATACAAAAACATCAAAATTATGTTACTATTTTAAACGTGGCTTGTGATTCTATTAATATTTAATCATAGCTCTTCATTTATCTCCTGTTGTATTAAAGCTGAAGTGTTCAAATTTACTCTCCTGATAAATATATATTATAATGTCCTTGTGGCAATTAAATTAGCCTATTAATAATTTCATAGGTGATATTTCGTCAAAGAGATACTTATAGTATTACATTGTAATCATTCTTTAATTCATTACTCTCACATTATTTTTTGGGTTGGGCCATTTACAAAAGAAGCTTTCGCAACAAAAGACGCATAATATGGGGATGGATTAAATACTAATCCCTTCATCGTTCTCTGCAGAAGACGAAGAAGCTTTTGCTCTCTTATTGGATGAACAGAAAACATCAGTCAGCACAGTGGGAGAAGCCAATGATGCCTTCAGCAAAGCAAGTCCCAAAAACAAGTATAAAAACTCAATAACATATAGTTAAGCATTGAAAACTTTCTAAGAGAAAATTCAGCCGGATGTTAAGAAACTAACCTCTTCCATGCCGATGTCGACCACTTTTTCCTCTAGTTCGATTTCCTTGTTCATGCTAAAGCGATTGATTGAAGTGATGCTGGAAATTGCAGAGATTGGTGTTACTTCCAAATCGTCTGTAATCATATAAGTGATCACTTCCTTTACAAAGCCTTCAGCACTCTCTCCCGTACTCACTCCAGAGGAAGGTGAACCATACATATATGGCGCCACGAAATGGACTTCATAGGACATCACCAGCCTGCAGTATGGGCATATAATATTATTCTGAGTGGTTATTGTTTTTCGGCAATTATTACAGAGGTGGTACTTTAGTTCTGTAACGGGTTCGGCGCCAAGAAGCAGAGGACTTGCTACAATAAATGTAGAAACTTTGGGCTGAAGCAGTGTAGATTTGTCTCTGTTTGCGACGAGATAGGTGTCGCTGAGATTTTCAACGCTTTGATAAAGTTTTCCGACGGATCCAATCATGTTGGTAGGGGAGAGGAGGTTGATGACAGAGCCAAGTGGGAGAGTGAGAAGGCTGAACATAAAATCTATGAACTCCTTACCAGCCTCGCCGAAGAGCACTTTGTTGCTGCGAGCATCGATGAGTAGCTTGAGAGTGATTTTGCTATTTGCTTGTGCCATGGCTGATTTGAAATATTGTAGAAATGGGAGGATTTAAGAAGACGGCTAGCTCATAAAGTGTACACGTGCTTCGCATACGAGGGAAAACCTTTCTGTTTCACCTTACTTCATAAAGTTCACATTTACATGGAGAAAATATTATATCAATACTCCTAACTTAATTCTTATTAGGAGTTTAATATTGGGGCGTCACGTGTTAAATGGATCACATCGTAATACACGACCAATGTTAGAAATGATGAAGCTCACTTGACATGTGACACACCACCATTAGACTCCAACTTCATTCAAAATCCTGTTATAATATTTTTTTCACTTCTAAAAGTCATTCATACTTATGTTTTTGGATAGCCATAAATGAATTTTATGTTTTTAAAAAGAAATATTATTATTATTTATTTTATACATTAAATAATATTAATATTAATTTATATATTCGTTAAATGTAATGTTTAAATAAATTAATTAATTAAATGACTGATATATATAAAAATTGAGTGAAAAGCATGTAAATCTTCCAAATAAAGATCTCTGGTCTCCAGTCAAATCTCATGAACATTTTTTCATTAACTTTCAATCACATCAAATTAATATATAGAATGGTATGTATTTTCAAATAATAAATTTTATTTTGATGCCAATATCTCAAAAAAATAAATAAATAAATAAATAAATCACTTCACATTACATTAAAAATTAATAGAAAAGCTTTTACCAAGATATATAAATCTCCGATCAAAGCATCAGAAAAAAAAAAAATCAACGATACAATTTCTGAAATATTACTGAGATAATTTTATAATCTCTCTTTCATGACTAAAATTTATAAGAAAATTTATAAGAAAAGAGAAGGGATTCCTTCAAAGGATATAAAAAAGCAGACGATACATTCTTCACTTGAAAAAATTATGGTATATGGACACCGCATGGATAGATTCATGCGGTGACCGATTTACACCGTAGATCACAGTGATCTACGGTCACGGATGTATTTTGGTGGCCCCACTTTAATTTTTTTTTTTTTTTTTAAATAATTTGATTGCATTATCACCTTAGATCACTGTGATCTACGGTGTAGATCGGACACCGCATACATCTCTGCATGCAGTGTCCGTATGCAATAATTTTTCCTTCACTAGAGACCAAAAATTAATATATTTTTCAAAATTCTCTCAATGGATATTTCATCTCTCTCTCTCCTCTAACAATTTTCCTCTTTTATTCAATTTTTAGGTATTCACATGTCTAACATTTAAATTTTTTTTTCTTTCATTTATGTCACCCAACTCTATCACATCACATAAAAGCTTGTATTAAAAAAAAAAAAAAGCAACAAGAATCTCAAAGAGAATGAACAACAGAGATAAAAGAGCTTCCCTTTAAGGTAACCAATCAACCGAAGATTCGACACCGACCATGAGTAACCGGGTCTTCGAGCTTGGGATTGGTCCAAACACTAAAGATGGTTCCCGTTTGGTAGCGACGAGATCCGCCAAGAGTGAGACGTAAATCATCCCAGCAGCGAGTCACGTCGGATATGTTACATAGGCAGCGACAAAATCCACCCAAAACCATGTGAGACAGAAAGATTCAGCCGAGACGACGAATCTATCAGACATGCGAGAACACAAGTCCTTTAAGACTCGAGTTAAATGGCAAGTGAACCACAGCTCACCTGACTACAGCTGGTCGATTAACCCGGGGCAAGCGAGATCGTCATACGGCCAAACATCTTGACCGACCGACACACACTTCTAAATGCACGGTGGTTACTCGACCAGTCGTCTCAGTTAGCCAAACTCAGACAAGTCGCTATGTCGATTATTACTATGTTAAAATTCAAATTTTAATAGATATATGCTGTGAAGTCCATATAATTAATTATAACATCAATTATATTAAGAAAGGATTCTATAAATGTTTATTTCTTCCTGTAATTGTACAAATACACTCCTATAAATAAGAGAAAAATACGAATAAAGGGGAATCTCTCTCTCGGTTCTCTCAACAGTACATTCTTGACCGACTTTACTCTCTTTTCTCTCATTCACTCAGTTCTAACTCAAGAAACGTGCTCACAAAAAACGATATGGGATTCAACAATACTATTATTTTAACTTTAAGAAAATGAAACACACATTTATTGCGAATATGGAAATTAATTCACTATTCAAATTGATATTTTCTCATCTTTGACAGCAAATTAGATATGATACTTGAAAGTAATTGCTAAATTAATTGTTTTTAATTTCTTCCATGGTTTGCTGCAGAAGATAATTAACGGACTTCATTAATTATTTGATTAATTTCTTAATGAGCCTAATGACATGATGAAATTAATAAATAGGCATGCTAGCTCCCCTCATTATCTCATTTCGACATTGATAGCTTTCTAGGTTTCTTATTGTAGTGTGTTTCAATTTGAAGCACTCGGGTAGAAAGAGATAGGGAAGGAGAGTAGGAGAGGAGAGAGAAAAAAAGTGATTTATTGTAATCGTCGAGGTGATCAACGGGTGTAATTCCTCAAGCTAATAAAATCCTCTGCAGCTTCGTGGACGTAGGCAATTTGCTGAACCACATAAATCTGTGTGTTTCGTTGTTTTCTTTTTTGCGAATTTTTTCTCGATCTGATTTTTCTCTTTATTGTCGTCGTACAACACATTTGCGTGCATAAAGAAGTTGACATGCATGTGATAAATTGAATTTTAGGTATTGGATGTGTAAATACATAAAATCTAAGTAGTGTGCATGTAAATCTTAGAAATAAACTCATATGAGCTTCAACTTAAATTTAAGTTAAATAAGATTTATCAAATTTGATGTCACCACCTGATCATATAAAGAGGAGCTAAAAAATGAAATACACCTTTCATATATCTGTAAATGATATACATACAAATATTAAAATTTAGATATTAGATATGTAATTGCATAAGAATTGATCGGTATGTGTGTAAATCACTTTATTATATTTATCTTTCATCTAAAATATGTAAAATTCAAAGCTTTATATGTGTAGCGTGCATTTACTTACGATACTTTTAGCTCGTGTCTAAACTAGAAGTCTTCAGAGGAAATTTAGATTTTAAGGCATATCGACCCAATTTGAACTCAGTCCAAACCCAATATGGAAGTTGTAGGCCAGAACTCAAGCTCAATTGAGATATTCCGAGCCTACTCAATTTCAATCTACTCCCCAAATGCAAAACAAGAAGTCAACTTCTAATCGACCTCATTAACCCAACAAATGCTGAAGAAATTCCTGTATCTACATGTCATACATGCACTTCATTTTTTTCTATACATATCATTTTATCTTTGCATGAAAAAATATGTTCCACTTTTAAATTCAAAATGGTGATGTTTTTTTATGTGATAAAAAAGACTCCAGTGGTAAAAATGTAAACCTTAGAGGTAAATGCAATTTTTTTTTTTCTTTTTTCCAGTAAATATGGCGAATAAATTCTAATTAAATGTGATAATAACAAATCTGATTTAATATATATACATATATATATTTCAACAAACAAAAAGGAGAAAAATATATAACAAAAAAACTATGATCATTGACAGATGTGATCAAAACAAATCAAAATCTCGTGGCTACGTTTGCCAGTTGCTAACCAACCCTTTCATAAAAGCGGCAATTTAATGGAGCAATACTGCAAGCTGTGGCAACAATTACTTTTCAATGTTGTTTTATATAGAAACTTGTTCAGTTTTGACTCCCAAAAATAACCAGCTAAAGGCTCACGTGATTTGGGAAGGGTACAGCTTTCCAAGTATCTAAATAATGTCTAATTATTAAGTGTGGAGAGCACTTGCAGCTCAGGTACAGCTTTCCAACTATCTAAATAACGTCTTTGAGTGCTGAAAGTGTACTTAAAATTACGTGCTCACAGCCGTCACGTGCGTTCTCCGCATACAATAATAGCTCCTTAATAATCATATAAAATTATTTCACAAAAACTTCTATGAAAAAAAATAGAGAAAAATATGCAAAAATGAAGATCAAACAGTATAAAAGCACTCAAAAAAGTTACAAATCACCGCCCTTTTTTCTTGTTTAAACAAATCAATAAAATATGGTAAAACCTAAAAAAATAAATCTCCATCAATCCTAGCAACCCCCATCTTCACCATTACACAAACCGCAAACCCCGAATCTACCAAAACCTAAAATCCCAACAATCTCCATAACCAAACTCACACAACACCAACGGTCAAATTCTCTCCAGATCACTCGTTCACCCAAATGTACAATTCTCCCAACAAGTTTTAATTGCACCCAAGCCTTCCGGGAGCCGTTCAAACCAATCCAAAATAATTTACAGCCTCCATCTAAGGATTCTCAAACGAGCCGATGCTGCCGAAACCCCTTGCTGAAATGCGGCTGCATTAGCCGGACATAGAGGCCATTCATTTGCAACAAAGAATCATGGCTTCCCTGCTCGACAATCCTGCCGCCATTAAGANCTCCGGGAGCCGTTCAACCCAATCCAAAATAATTTACAGCCTCCATCTAAGGATTCTCAAACAAGCCGATGCTGCCGAAACCCCTTGCTGAAATGTGGCTGCATTAGCCGGACATAGAGGCCATTCATTTGCACCAAAGAATCATGGCTTCCCTGCTCGACAATCCTGCCGCCATTAAGAACCACGATGTTGTCAACATATCTCATCATCGGAGCTCGATGCGCGATCATTATGGTGGTTTTGTTCCCCATGACTAATGTGTCTAGTGCTTCCTGCACAACCCGGCTCGACTCAGACTCGATGGAAGAACTTGCCTCATCAAGCAGCAAGATAGGTGCGTTTTTCAGCACGACACGAGCGATGGCGATCCTCTGCTTCTGGCCAGGGGTTNCGTGTCTAGTGCTTCCTGCACAACCCGGCTCGACTCAGACTCGATGGAAGAACTTGCCTCGTCAAGCAGCAAGATAGGTGCGTTTTTCAGCACGACACGAGCGATGGCGATCCTCTGCTTCTGGCCAGGGGTTAAGTCGACTCCTCTCATTCCTACATGTGTGTCATACCCATGAGGCAAACTGCTGATGAAATGGTGGGCGTTTGCTATTCTTGCTGCTTCCTTCATTTCAGCTTCTGTGGCGTTGTGTCTGCCATATATGATATTCTCCCTTATTGTTGTGGAGAAAATGATGGGCTCCTGCTGAACTAACCCCATGTGGCTCCGCAACCATCTGATATTGAATTGTTTTAGATCACGGCCATCCAAAAGGATCTGACCGGCGACGGGATCGTAGAATCTTTCAATCAGAGAGATTATCGCGCTCTTTCCGGAACCTGAAACGCCAACAACAGCTACAGTTTGTCCCCCGTCAACTTTGAGACTGAAGTTATTCAACAGAGTTAACTCTGAACGAGTTGGGTAGCAAAAATCGACATTTTTAAACTCGATGCTGCCGTATACGGAAGGCGGTTTGACACCGGTGTTATCATCTGGATCGATAACGGGAACACGGTCGATGATTTCAAATACAGAAGTGAGGGACTTCCTCCGCTTGAGAATGTAAGGAGCCAGACCAAAAGGCTCGACTAAAGCGAAGGTGGCAAAGGAGAAAACCATGTATTCTTTGAGTGCAGTGACTAGTTTTAGCCGGCCGTCGTGTACCGACAAAGCGATGTACCAGAGTAGAAGAGCGTTGCAGGCAAAAAGAAGAAACTGGGAAAAACCGAAGGCGAAGCCAATGCCTATGCCATGAAGAAAGCTCTTGCTCAATATCCTACTGAGCTGCAATCTGTATAGTTCCATGACCTTGTTACCAGCACAGAATGCCACAACAGTGTAGATGTTCCTGACAGCATCTTCCAGGACCAAAGAGGCTTTCCAGTGCATCTCCTGAATGCCCTTTGAAAATCCAGCAAGCCACAATTTCTGCAACCAATGATCTATAATTAATCCTATTTTCAAATATAAGTTACCAACATCAGGCGACGTTTGGGTCATGCAACGGAGGGCACGAGATTGGGATTGTGTGCATGACCAAGCAAGAATCACATGCAGCTTCAAGAAAACGAAAATAGATCAAGCAAATCAGGATGCAGGAGCAGATATCCACAAATGCAGGAACTGGACTTTGATAACAGAAATGATATAAAGTTGCAGCAAAATAAAAGGAGATAAAATACAAGGGGTCCAAAAAAAGAGAGGGAATATGAAATTAACGAAATTTTATAATAAGATTTCCATTCTGACCACTCAATTCTTACGTATTTACATATCTAACACATAAACTTCAATTTTTTACATTTATGCCTCTCACCTATGCATGAAAAGGCGCATTTGACTTTTTAAAAGTTAAAATAGTGGTATTTTTTATGTGATATAAAATATTTGGATGGTATAAATGCAAAAAAGTAAAGTACAGGAGATAGATATGCAAATGCAAAAGAATTGGGTGGCATGTATGTAAATCAACAATCAACTCATCCAAAATACAAGCCAAGAATTCCTATTTAAAATAAATAGAAATAGAGTTAAACAGATAAACCTATATATTTTTAAATAAAAATAATTCTAAATGATTCAAAACTCAAACCTAATATTATCAAAGAATAATTCATGCTAAATTCAATAAAGAAAATCCAAAAACTAACCTAAAACCCAATTTCCTGTACTCCAAAGATAATAATATGTAAAAAACAGTTTATCAAGCATTTACGAGTGAAAAGAATTCCGCCTAACCAGGATGATACTATGGATCTGTTTGGAACAGCTTTCTGCCAGTTCTGCATTTCAAACTACCACCATAATTCTGTTTGGGGAAACTTATTCTTACTGGTTTCTAAAAATTTTTGTTTCTAAAAATTTTTGTGATGCAAAATTATTTTTTAAAATCAGATCTATTAAAGTGTGGATAAATGTTGCCAGAATTTTTTGAAAAAAATAAATATTTATAATTCTTATGACAATTTTCTAAGAACTTATTTTCCTCGTCAATAGCTTTACAACCACCTTTACAAAAAACTGCAGCCGGTCCAAACGAACCCTAAATCTCACCAAGCACCATAAAGTAGTCTCCTCAATCAAAACAATAGAAGAGTCCATGAAAATGTATTAGCTCACCTGTGCAACAGCTGAAACAGTAAGAACAGGTAAAGTGGCCAAAGCAACTAGCGCAACTCGCCAATGCAGCAGCAGTCCAATCACAATAGCCACAACTACAGCCGAACTGTCTTGTATGAATATAGAAAGCCTATTGCTGAAAGCAGCTCGAACAAAAGTGGCATCATTAGCCAAGCGCATGGATAATGTATCCGCACTGTTCTCATCTTCATCATACCATCCTACTTCATTATGAAGCATAGCTGTAGAGCATTAAAGTTTAGTTCAAAATCTATCCTTCAAATTTTTGAAATGAGGAACTAAGAGACATCATGATATCATTACCTGAGAACATCATCCTCCTTACTCTTTCAGTCATTTTTTCCCCCATAATACCAAAATAGAAGTGCTGCAAAAAGTTGGCAAGCACTGTGATGAAGCCCATACAAGCAATGACTAGACACCATTTGTTCACTTCATTTTGAACGTCTTCAACGCCAATCCTATAATATGCGGCCATTATCAATGCGATAGTATAGGCAAGAAGAGGATTAAATGATCCAAAGATAGCCGCACCAATGCTTCCCAAGAGAGCATAAAGCCATTCTGCAAAACTGAGTTGAGCGAGTCTCCAAAATGATGGTTCTTTGGGAATCTCCTTCTCCTTGGAATATCTCTGTTTGATAGGCATGTCACAGAAGTGATTAAGAGGGCGGCTGAAAGTCTGAGAATGAGAACGCTCGTTTTGAGGATCTGATGTCAAAAGTGGTGAAACAGGTGATTCTGGATTGGAAGGATTAGACATCGGCAAATTTAAGGAATGCACATCAATCTTGGCAAGCTCGGGCAACCTCATTTCAAAACTATCCTGTCGTTTAATGGATGGCACACTTTCTGCAGCTTCCATAGACATCCCATTTTCCATCATTTGTTCTGAGGATGGGCTGTGCACCTTTGGTGAATCCTGTAAGCTGTGGTTTTCATCTGCCTGATTAAGAGTTTGAGATCCAAGCATCCGCTGAAGTGAGGTTGACTTCACCATCTTTGGCGATGACGGCTCTTGGACAAAATGGCTTACAAGAGAATCCTTTTCAATTTGAGAAGTTGTTAGCTCTTTTGAATGCCTGATTGGGGTCCTGAGAAGGAATTTTGGTCTTTTGTTTTTATTTTTTTAAAGAACAAGCCACTTTGGGACAATATTGGATAAAATAAAAAGCAGAAAAATTTCAAAATAATCCCTCAACTTTTTGCAGGGATTCATTTTAATCACAGCCTATAAAAATGTCAAATTAATCCCCAGACTTCTCTAATAGTGGCTGAAATGCTCCTCCATGGGAGCCATTTCAACCCCTAATAGAAAATTATGGGGACTAATTTGGCACTTTTATAACCCCTGACATTAAAATGGCCTCATATAAATTCTCGAGGGATTACTTTGGCACTTTACTCGTAAAAACAAAGCTTTTATAAGATGCTTTCAAAAACAAGGGTGTTGCAGAATAAAATTACACCTTTTCGGGAGCTTTGATGCTTCTTCGCATCTTAGGAGTTCTGCATAAAGGCCATCCAGTGTAAGCAACTCTTCGTGTGTGCCCATTTCGATAAGCTGGCCTTCCTCCATCACTGCTATATAGTCAGCGTTTCTTATGAGGCCAAGCCGCCTAGCTATGATTATAGTTGACCTTCCAAGCATGAGTATATCTAATGCCTCCTGAACAGCTCTTTCTGCCTCAAAATCAAGACCGCCTGTGACCTCATCCAGAAGAAGAATAGACGGATTTGAAAGCACAGCTCGAGCAATAGAAAGCTTTATATTTTGCTCTTCAGTGAGAGCTAAACCAGCCCTACCAATCTGCAAATCGTTAAAAGAAAACACATTGGAAATTTCAGAGTGAGAATATCCACAAATCTTCTAACTGAGCAAATAAAATGCGTTTTTACCTCTGTATCATATCCTTTTTCCAGCGAGGTGATAAATGTATGTGCATGGGCTGTCTTTGCAGCCTCTTCAATCTGATCAAAAGTAGCAGATCTCCCATATGCAATGTTATCCCTAATACTCAGGCTTAATAATGCTGGTTCCTGAGTGACAAGTCCTATTTGACTTCTTAACCACTCAAGCTTCAAATTCTTTATGTTTTCTCCATCCAAAAGTACTTCACCTGCAACCAAACAAATATTAAAAATAATGAAGTGATGCATCAAAATTTTTATCGAGTTTCTAGCTAACTTAAAAAATAGATAAACATGTAAACATGGCCAGCCCACCTAAAGTGGGATCATAGAAACGTTCCATAAGAGGAATTATGCTGCTTTTTCCAGAACCATTCCTACCAACAAGTGCCACAGTTTTTCTTGCAGGTACAGTAAAATAGAAACCACTTAGTATGGGTATTTCAGGACGAGACAAGTAGCTGAAATATACATTGCGGAATTCAATGTTTCCTTGCACAGAAGCTAGTGTATTTCCATCATGATGAACTGTGGAACTCGACCGACTTATCATATCGAAAAGTCTATAGGCAGCAATTCGCCCTTGCTCAAACGAATAGAAGTTTGTTGCTGCTTGATTCAATCCACTAGAAGAGTGAAAAACGAATAGAATCAGAATTAATGAAAAATAAGAAAGAGTTCTTAGAGATAATCTTAAGTTCAAAATGCATACAGGCCACTCAAAATCACAGCAAAGAGAGTTGCTATGATTTCACCGCCATTTGCTTTTCCATTTGATATCAGGAACCTGCCAACCCAAAGCTGTAAAGCACAACAGCATATGGCAAGTCCATAGGTGAAGCCAAGTCCGAGACCTTGCACAAGACTAATCAAAATCCCATATCTCAGTGTTGCTTGAAGCGATGTAGCATACGAGTACTTTGCTAATGTCTCGTTAGTAAAAGCATACAGAGTTCTAATGTAAGAGATGGCCTGCACCATAAATTTAAACAGCAAATTAAAACTGATTGGATAGAGGTAATTCTTCAAAAAAACAAAAAGGGAAATTTTCATACATACCACACAATTCTTATGCATTCTATCCAACACCCAAAATTTGATATTTACACTTATAAAATCTTGGGGTTATAAGCCTATGCATGAAAATTTGTATTTCACTTTTAAAAAGGTAGTGTCGGTGATATTTTTGTTGTGATGTTAAAAATTTGAGTGGTCTTCATGTAAAAATCAATGTTTAGGCGTTAGCCATGTAAATACATAAAAATTGTGCGGTAGGCATGTAAGTGCCCCCAAAAAAAATTGAAACAAGAGAAAGGCCCGTTAGTCTAAATAACAAAGAATTAGCTTAAGAGATATTTTATGGAAGAAATTATTACAAGATGAGTTTTGCTAAGCATTATGGCTAGCAAAAAAATTTATTGCACATTTTATTATTTCACGAATAATTATACAATAATAAATATCCCATCTGCCTCGCAGGGCTTGTGACGATTATTTCTACACGCTAACATGTTAAGAAGCTTAAATATTACAAAATAAGCCCATTTTTTTGTTAGCATTAGTGAAAATTTCAAAGAAATGCAGCGTTTTATAAAACATTTTCAAGCTTTGCTGCTCTTTTTCAAAGGCTAGCCGATTGTACAAAAAGGAAAAGGGGCATTTACATACATACCAATCCAATTCTTATGTATTTACATAACTAACACCTAAACTTTAATTTTTACATGTATAACACCCAAATCTTTCATATCACATCTAAAATACCACCATTTTAACTTTTAAAAATCTAAATACAGCTTTTTATGCATAGGGAAGGTGGCATGCATGTAAAAATTGAAGTTTAGGTGTTAGATATGTAAATACATAAGAATTGAGTAGTATGTATGTAAATCTTCCAAAGGAGAAAAAATAAAAACCTGGTCTGCTAGGCTTGCAGCTTCAGCATAAGCATCTTGAATGTTCTCAGCAAGTCTATGGAGAAATATGTTTGATATTCCACCAGCAGCAACAATGAATGGACCAGTGGCAAGGGTCAAAAGTGCAATTTGCCAGCAGTTGATCAGACCAATAATGAGACCGCCGAAAAATGTAGCCATGTTATGTATGTAATTTCCAACCTGTTGTTTACAACTATAACTCATTAAATAGAAACAGGGAAACAAAAATCATTAAAAAAAACCAAGATAAAAGGCCAGTCATTAAAATTATAAAATTCAAAGAAAGGGAGTTTACATGCATACCACACAATTCTTATGTGCATACATATCTAACACTAAAAGTTTAATATTTACACATGTAACACCATGGTTTCATAAATCTATGGATGACAAGGTGCATTTCACTTTTAAAAGACAGTGATGGTAGTATTTTTTATGCGATGTTAAAGAGCTGAGTGGTATACATATTTTAAATATGATAGCGTAGGTGTTAGATATGTAAATACATAAGAATTATGTGGTATATATGTAAATGCCCTCCAAAAAAAGAAACTTCTACCATATACAATAAACAACAATTTGAAAACAAAGGCATACTTTCTCACTAAGAGCAGATTGAATGAGTAACACATCACTTAGAACTTGACTAACGATGTCTCCATTGTTCCCGTAAGTATCAAAAAAACTCATATCCTGATTTAGTAGTACTTGGACATACTTTGATCTGATGACTGCAGTCTGCCTCTCCCCAGTAAAAATCCAACAAGAAACCTCTGTTACAAACAACTAAATCAGAAAACCAAAAAATTTGACTTGCTAAATTTGATCAGCAATTAACAACAAAAATCCTCAGAATATCATAGTCTGGAACTTACCAATCCATGCTGCTGCGAAAACACCACAGGCTATATAAACAATGTATAGGGCATGCTGCAACAATAAAAAATTATAAATATTAGGAACAATCCATTGCAAATCTCAAAATATGAATGAAATAAGACATAAAAGTGGAAGCATTTCATCTGAAATTATATACATAGCACAGTTCAAAAAAAAAAATTGCAAAATTCTAAAGATTTCTAGTGTTACTTTCACTAGAAGGTCTCTACATAAAGTAACTAGAGAACTTAAATTATTATGAACTGTCATCACATAGTTGAACAACCAAAACATTCTCAAATTGGTTGCCAAAATCATCAAGGTATTACAATAAGAAATATCAACAAAATAAAAAATGTTATCAAAATTTAAAGAAGAAACTCAAATAAGTCATTGCCACATAAGTATTGTTTCTAGTTGTGAATATTAAAATGAGCAGCAATTCGTTCTATGCATTGTTTCCCATCCAAACCATATTAAATCAATGGACAAAAAATTATAGGGATGTTCTGCAGGCCGACAGAGAGCAGCTTCAACCAAACTTTCCTCGATGATGTTTCCCCAGGTGATAAATGCAAATAATAAAATTACATGCCATCTGATAGATTCAAAAATTCAAATTTGTCAAAAGTTTTACAATCTAGAACTGGAGTGAAATGAAGAAAATCATCTACAAATTCGTGGGTGAAACTGCAGCACTCATCAAACTACCAGATGTTTGACAACGAAGGAAAAATCTGAGTTGAAAAAAAAATGAAAAGAGTATGAACTTGATTCATATCCCATTAACTTCCTCGATCCAGAAAGCAGTATCATTTTCACAAAAGATTTCCTCATTGTCGCATAAATGTTGAATAAGCTAGGGGAGCTCCTTATCAAAGTCGCATCTACTTTTTTGGTGATTCTACCATAATCTTCTTAAACTAACCTAAATCTCAGATAATGAAGAAGTATTAGCCTAAAAAACAACCAAAGCAATCTGTATTTTATATGATTAGACTTTCGTGGCAGGTTATCAACAGTTGCATCACGCTTATGGGTGTAATTTCATGGAAGGGGTAAACAGAACAATGATATTCACTTATTCGTGGAAGCAAATCAACATAATAAAAAAAAATGCAGCAAGAACTAAAACATCAATGTGCATGTACAAATCAACAATGCCGCCTTAAATACACCACATTAAGATGAGATAAGCACAACAACATAAGGCACATTAAAATCCAACCAAAAAATGTTGAAATTGAAATTACTACACCAATAAAAACTGCAAGCGCAAAAGGCTAACATATTCAGCAAAACAAATATTCAAAAACCAATAAACACCGATTTAACTTCAAATAGAATCTCAACCAGAAGGCCTTAAATCTGAAACTACTGAAAATTAAGGGAAAGCCTGCTGCGTGATTAATAAATTCAAAAAGTAAGACAATCAAACTCTAATTCCATAAGAATAGCTCTCCGGCTCACCTGCTTAAACTGATCGAATATCTCATCCGCACTTTTGTGGCGCAAATTATGAGGGCTAAGCAGATTGATCGACTTCGCAAAGTAATGCAGGTAAATGACCAGCGCCATGCCGTGCGCTGCCGCGGCGAGTGCTCCCACCAACATAAGAAACCAATCGAACAAATCAGCGCACGCGAACAATCTCGAGAACGGCACAGCAGCCGGCGGCGGCTCAACCTCCTCGACGTCGTCAACAGGCCCATCGTCCTCCACTGGATACGCCTCCAACCCCGAATCCAGGTACGGCGAAGGCGATTCGGGAGGCTCCGACACTTCTGAAACCGGCGTCAACGGCTGCATGTGGGGAGGCGACCATCCAAACAGCCCCCTCGACACCATCGTCTCCTTTCTCCACTACCAATCAACCTTCCTTCTTCACTCTCACTTCCACAAACTCTAAACCCTAGCAATCCATCCGAGATCTGTCAACCCGCCGCCGTCGAAGGGCTGAGCGGATCTAAAAATCTCCCGTCCTCCCGTCTCCTGCAGCGGTAGTTGGCCTAGAATCTCTGCCCAGCACCTTTCTTCCCAATTCCGTAAACAATTGCAACGGGAGCGCGTATTGTCAAAAGAGCCGGCGGGGAGAAGTAGGAGGGCGTGATGAAGCGAGTTCTAGGGAGGGAGGGAAGGGAGAGAGAAGGAACGGATAGAGAGAGAAAAGGGAGGGGGGTTCTCTTCTTCTTCCTATGTCTTCAGGTTGGCTTCGCTTTCTTCCTCTCTCTCTCTCTCTCTCTGCGACCACCTGGAACAGCCCGTTTCCATGCGCCGCTCGCCACCTTTTAACTTTCCTTTTTTTCTCTTCTTTCTAACCTTGAATTAAAAAATGTGACCGGGCGGACCATCTGGAAGCTGGAGGAAATGATTATGGTGCGGCTCAGCACANGATCTCCCGTCCTCCTGTCTCCTGCAGCGGTAGTTGGCCTAGAATCTCTGCCCCGCACCTTTCTTCCCAATTCCGTAAACAATTGCAACGAGAGCACGTATTGTCAAAAGAGCCGGCGGGGAGAAGCAGGAGGGGTTGATGAAGCGAGTTCTAGCGAGGGAGGGAAGGGATAGAGAAGGAACGGATAGAGAGAGAAAAGGGAGGGTTCTCTTCTTCTTCCTATGTCTTCAGGTTGGCTTCGCTTTCTTCCTCTCTCTCTCTCTCTCTGCGACCACCTGGAACAGCCCGTTTCCATGCGCCGCTCGCCACTTTTTAACTTTCCTTTTTTCTCTTCTTTCTAAACTTGAATTAAAAAATGTGACCGGGCGGACCATCTGGAAGCTGGAGGAAATGATTATGGTGCGGCTCAGCACAGCCCGTTTCCATGCGCCGCTCGCCTCTTTTTTAACTTTTTTTTTTTCTAATCTTTAATTAAAAAATATGACTGGGCAGCGCTGATGATCGCGCTTGCCAGCGCCGCCGCTAATCGGGAGAGTTATGTTTTTCTCTTTTTTCTGGTGCAGTTCCTCGTACGCCACTTGTAGCTTGTAGCGTACTGGAGCTCTTTTTTTTATTATTATTATTCTGATGAAGGAAGGAGTTGGCCGTGGAGAACAACTTAACTTGGATTTACGATTCTAATTTAAGAGGATCATAAATAAATGAATACAAGGTATGAAAGAGAGAGCCAGAGATAAAGAAAAATACTCAGTGATGAATAATAATTTAGAAAGAATGTATAATTTTTATTGATGAAATGATCCGTTATTTATAAAAGGAAGATATATGATATATGAAGTTACAGCTATGTTTTACTTTTATAAGAGTTGTATATGTTGTTATTGGTATATTACATATATAAACTTTTAATTTGGTCCTCCTTTGAACGGTGGGTCAAATCTTGTCAGTCGTGGTTCATCGGAACCTATATCTTATTGGGTTATCAGTGGAACCTTGATGTTCTTTGAGTCGGTCGAACTTGAATCTATCGGCCTTATTAATCTTGTTGACGACCATTGATATAAAAAACTCATGTCCACACAATAAAACTAGAGTATCAGGCAGAGAGTTAAATTATTGTAATTCAATAGATACTCCACCTCGACAAGAGAGATCCTTTATGATGTTTCGTTGAGTGTGTTATGACCAATTCTCAACCTTGGATAAGGAACTGCAGGGTATTTATGAGATGGTTGGTGACTCAGCGATGTTAAATTCTTCCTTCGAGTCAGATCATGACAACAAATAGATAGAAGTTTTCGCTCGATTCAATAGGCATTTGATCTCTGGCTCGAACGAACTTCGCTGATTGACTTTCGGCCCCAATTAAAAAAGGGAGATATTACATGAGTCTTCTGGTATTTTGCCCGTGAACGCTTAATCTTCCGTTGTGGGAAATCACTTTTCTGATTGACATAACAATAAAAAAATTGAGGGCCTTCAATAATAAATATTTTATCTATGTATATAGGATTTAGTGTAATAGCAATATTATTACATTTTGGCCTCCATCTCAATGGGGTTTATACTAGTTATTTTAGGTATTTATATGTAACGACTCATCATCTAATTGTTTTTTTGACTCGGTCATCTCAGCTCGATTAACTTAGCTTAAACAATTATCCTAGTTCGTATGGCTCGATAGGCTCAATTCGCTCGGCCAAACTTGATGGGCTCGAATATCCTATTTCTAAAAAGATGTCTTTTGACCTCTGTTGGCTTGTCGAAGTTACTTTGTGGAAACAAACCATCCCCCATGTGGGCTCTCATGCGGGAAAAGCTTCTGTATTGAGCTGACTTTCCCTTGGTTGAAAACTCGAACATCCTCCTAGTGAGCTCTCGGGTGAGTTGCTTGGTTGGTACCGATCGGTCATCCTCTTATCATTTTTTGACTCGATTAGCTTGGCTCGATTTGCTCGATGTGTCCTACAATCTCTTTGCAATAGATCTTCCTTTATCATGCTTCCTCGTTATGGACAGTTGGATCCCTGTGAGATCCACATTGACACCTTTTTATGTACATTAACATGGGCTTTATTACTTGAATTGTTATGTTATTTTTATTTTTTAATAAATTTTTATTGGAATATTAAAGTTATTACTGGGAAATTGCATAAAAGATATGCATCATACAGTAGAAAATAAAGAATTTTTCAATAAAAAAATATATATTTTTTTATGGGTCAAAACATGTGTTTAACATGCCCCATAGGCCTTATAATCTCATCTATTCAAAAGATAAAATCATAGCTAGAATAATATGCCCATGTGTTTTGTTGGGCCTACTCGTTGATAAGTGTCATGTACCAACTGTTGAGCTGACCTGCCGGATTGACCTTGTGGACTAACATGTCGAGCAGACATGTTGATTTCACCTAATAGACTAATCAATCAAATTCATCCATTGAGCTCGTGTTAATAGTAATCCTCATAATTGGTAGAATGCCAAAGGTCAAACCATATGTCAAGGATTGACAAATATAAAAACCTCATGTACGAGTCATCTAACAACCATGTCACGACCTTCTTATCGAGACACCGCGACTCATATTTTAAGATGGGAAAACATGTACAACGAGAAGAGGAGACCAGTGGGGGGAAATCCTTATTCTCTCTCAGACCCTCCCCCCTTCTCTCTCTCTCTCATACCATGTTTGTGAGATCTCATTTAACTCTTTGTAAGGCTGTCTTTCTTCCTCGCACGTCCTTTCTTTCTTGCTCGTTAAATCTTCTTCTCTACTCTTTTTGGAATGGATCATTGTAAGAATATATAGTTCAGATTTGGGGAGCACGCTCATTCTCTTCTTTCACCCACCTTACATTGGTTTCTCCTAGGTTGTTTGAACCCGACAACAACATGTGAGATCTCCTTGTTGCTAGTGGAAAACCAATGTCTTCCTCTTTCACAAATAATTCATTTCTGACTCCAAACACAGAAAGCTAACCGAGTGCTTTTTCTGTATTCATTCTGAAGTTTTAGATGTATTATATGTAAATATATAAGTTTAGATGTCAAATATATAAATACTAATGTTTTGAGTTACATGCATGTAAAAATCATCCCTTAATAATATTGCACGCGATGAACGATTAAGAATGGCAACTTAAGAGGATGCAGGCTTCCCCAAAATTTGGCTCCTGTTCTCGCGACAGTCTGACACTTCGACTACTATTCTCTCAATTCCTACCCCACTTGGCCGCATACCCCCAAACTCAACATGCCATCGAAACCAATTTGATTTATATGAGAATAGAGAAATAATTCATCAAACCTTATTTTTTTTTACTTAAACTATTTCATGATGATTTGTTACGTTATTTATATTATTATGTTAGTTATAGTATTATGATATTAATATAAAAATGACCAAAAAAAAAAAAAATTAGTATTGAGCTACATTAAAAGTTAATTAACCTCTTTGGTCATTATTTATAGATTTTAATTTAGGTGACATCAATTTTTTATGTCACTAAGTGTAGGGTGTCTAATTGCATGGCTCAAGATGGATTGCGGTTCGTTTGTAGCATCCAGTAGCTTGAGACACCAACCCGGGACCTTCTAGCATTTGTTTGGGGCAAGTAGCTAGATTTGGAGGCGATTTAACCCTACATGAGAAAATCCACTCTCAGAGACCCATTCGGGATGTGAGGCGTGGTTGGTGCCTAATTTAATGATTAGAAGTCACAACACGTCCATTAGAAGTAACGAAGTCCATCAACGCTTACTATGGGAAAATTATGGTTTGGGAGAGCCAACCCGCCTCACGGTTCAAGACGTCCATTGACAACGATTTCTCCGATGAATGACCGACCAAATTAGTTCATTTTGAATTTATGGGACAATATTTCACTCACATAGAATCTCATAGCTTATGGATCGAAAAAATCTTATGTCGGGCGTTTCTGATGAAAATCAGGGTTTCGAGCTATATCGACGCCCCTGGGGCCCATGCACCCAAATTATCTTTCAAGACCATGCAGCCCAAGCATTTGGTGGTCTAGGACTTGACTTTGACACTTGGATATTTTTTCGGGCGCTCAGGCACCCAAAAACAACAAAAAAAATCTAATTTTATCTAGAGCATGGTGCCTAGGTCCTAAGCACCTCCTGTCTGGCGCCGAGGCTCCCTAACCAGCGCCTTCGGCACCCCAAGAAAGCGGCGCCTGATCGCCAGCTACTCTCCAGGTCACGAAAATGACATATTTTGACGTCGTGAGCCACCGAAATGTCAGGAGGCGCATTAATAAGATGTTTTCTTATGTGATATTTTTTAAGTGACAAAAAAAAATTATATGTTGTAATTCACAAGAATTGCATATGTTTTCATACTCTACCTTAACGAAGTGTTTCCAGCTAATATTATTTTTATGCCTCCCATAAACAAATTTAATATTTTGCATTAATTATTTAAAATACAGTTGATTATTCTGACCCGGCGAGAGTTTTCAGGTGGTAAAGTCTCTAGTTCTATATTGACCTATTTTTACGAGCTGTATTTTTTTGAACAAGCAAATGCCAGCTCGTTGGATACGACCTAAGACCAGGCCCAATCATCCGTCGCGCAAAGATATGCAAGCACTATGTATGTTTATTAGACCATTGTATGTAATTATGTATGCAAAATTTTTAGGCTATTTACATATACGCCACGCTATTTTTATATACTTATAAAATTAACACCTGAATTTGTTTATTTTTACATGCATGGTATTTTAGATTTTTAACTTTGCATCAAAAAATCAGTTTTTAATTGTTTAATAATGTAATATATATTTGCCATTAAGGTGTTATAAATGTAAATATCAAATTTAGACGTTATTCGGTGGTAACATGGATTTGCGTTAAATAGGATTCATCAAGTCCAAAAAAATTGGTCGTCTTGTTGATTAAGATGAACCTTACTAGCGACAGCGAAAAAAAATCTGTAGTCTGCTTCTCAATCAGATTTATTAAATATAGATTTAAATTGCGAAAGAGACTAAACACAGGATTTAAACACAGGACGTGAAAAAAATTTCATTTAAGAGAGTATTGGATTTAATTTTCATTTGTTTTTTTTTTTTTTGGCTAGATTTGAGTTAAATCTATGGTGAAATACTATTAAAAGTATGCTACCAAATACCCTCTTAAGGTGTTAGATATTGATGTGTGCTAGAAAATTCATCATAGTAGAATAATATATTATCTTCAAAGTGTGGTACAAAGATTTAACACACACTAAGAGAAAAAATAATTAGTTGTGACACCAAAAATTCTTACGTGGAAAATCCGTAAAAGGAAAAATCTGACGTCTAACCCAGCTATAAAAATCTACTAAAAATTGATGATTGCAGTGAACATTTATCCCATAGGAGGAAAACTGTTACAAAATCTTTTGAATTACAACGTCGTGCGAATGAACTTGTTCCAAAGAGCAGGCGGAGAACGATAGCTATCGGCGGCCGATATGTGGTGGTTGACGGTGGTCGGCGGTGGCTGATGACAGTTTGTGATGGTTGATGGCAATCAATGTTGGTCAACGGCGGTTGGCGGTGGTCGACAGCGATAAGAGTGATGTTGGACTTTAGTTTCTAAGCTTTAAGCTCTTTCTAAAACTTCAAGCTCTCCTCCTCCCTCATGAGAGAGAAGATGCTTTATTTATAGAATTTTGAATGTAATTAATGTAGGAATATAAATTACTTTGATCGGATGACTCAGAGGGCTTCCATCGATCAAAAAACGTTTGATGGATATTTGAGTGTCATAACAATGTTGGAGTTAAGTGATCTTGAGCTCATTAGATTCGTCTCGTCGAGATGCTCAATTCAACTATGAACACGTTGAATTAGACATTTAATTGTTTGATCAGGGCTTGGTTTGGTTCAAATTGGATCAATGTTCATTCCATTATGTCTGTCTCGTTAAGCCGGTCAATTTGACTATAAATTTGTTGGAATCAAAGCTCAGGATTAATTTTTATCAAGATTTGAATGTTTCTTACCCAAAAGGTTACCTCAAAGTTAGTGTGGGATGATAAAGAATTATCGGAGTCGTATGAGATATATAAACACATAAGAATTGTGTGGCATGTATATAATTTTCTTTGTAAGAAATCGAATGTGGCCTGTGATTGATAAATTATATATGTTGGATCCTCATTTATGTGTGGAATCATACCTTAATGAAAAGAGCTCGAAATGATGATGATTCTAAGAAAGGAAGATAGAATATATGTGCTTTAAAATGTTCAAGGAAACAATGCACTTACTCAATTAGCTTTATTATGGTAAAGTTATCCTGCTAGATTGGCTAATTGGCTTACGTCATGACCCAAACTTTAAACTTTGGTTATAATTATAGAACCATTATTTATAAAATTTAAGTCTATTATCTTCACCAAGATGGGGTAAGGATTCCAAATTGTTTGAATTTTAATTGAATTCTTATTTGCTATTAAGGGGGTAAAATTAATAATAATAATAACATTCTTTAATTTTTCATAACAATTTGATAAAAAACTTTATATTTATAATGCCATTGTATTACATCAAATATATAACAAAAATCTGAGATATAAATATATTCAAATTGAAATTTTATTTACAATTTTAATATATATATATATA
>JXCR01122060.1:59163-91569 GCA_002079205.1 Phalaenopsis hybrid cultivar
ATATCTAGAGTATTCACAATTAAGTGGAAATGCCAAACATATTTGTTCCATCGTAAGTAAAAACTTCGTATTTTACTAGGTCTATTTGTATAATTGTAGTATAATATTTTTATCGCATCTCTACGCTGTCTTACAGAGTAAATCATATTGTTATCTCTCTCATTATTGAGCATAATAAGTTTCTTTTTTTTGATTGATTTTAGACCAATATCTTTTTGTAATACTATTTAAAATGTCGTATATGAGCTCTTGGCTAAGTATGGAAATACAATTTACATCCGTAGTCAATCATGTTTGGGGGGTCTATATAGGTGAGAGGGATGTTGTAGAAAATATTGTTATGACTGATGGGCTTCTTTTTTATTTTGATAGAGCTTCTTATACTAAAGGATTTTATGCTAAGATAGAATGACTAATGAGCTTCTTATACTAAGGGATTTTATACTGAGATTGACATTAAAAAGGCTTTTGATAGTGTCATCCATCAATTTGTTATTGACATAATGTTTTGCTTGGGTTTTCCTTTTAAAATCATTCAATGGATCAAAGCATTTATCTATGATGTTCACTTCTCTATCATCATTAATAATAAAATGAAAAGTTATTTTACAACATATATTGATTAAGACAAGGGTGTCCCTTATCCCTGTGTCTTTTTATCATAGTCATGGATGTTTATTCTAATTTAATGGAGCTAAATAATGTTAATTTAAGCATTGTTTGCTATCCCATCTCTCAGTTATGAGGTATATCATCTTATATATGTGGGTGATCTTTCAGTTTTTTTGGCAAAAAGTTAAATGTAGCGACATGAGAGCTCTTATGTGCATTCTAAATTCCTTTCAAAATACTTAAATTTGTGTTTTGATGATAGCAAATAAGTTATTTGCTTTACCAAATTAGTTGATATGGTCCTGCAATTGTAAATTTGTGCTATTAATGGCTTTTGTCTTAAAATCCTTGCCCTTGAACTATCTTAGTGTTGTTCTTAAAGATTCAAAAATACTTACTGCTGCTTGCACTAGGCTCTATGACAAAATTCGAAGTTGACATGTTGGTTGGAAGCCTAGTTTCCTCTCTTTTGTTGGTAGACTGCAATTTATTGAAATCTCCATTTACACTATTGGTCGATGTCCAGTAAATCTCCTGTTGGTGTAATAATTTTATTTTATTTTTTCTTTTAGCTCCCTGGTGACCATAAAAATATATATATTTTTTCTTTCATCTCCTTATTTTTCTTTTGAAGAGCCGCCACCTCTTTCTCATGCTATTGGACATCCATTTGTTGCCCCTCGAGGGAAAGCGTCAATCTCCCTTCTGCCATAGAGAGTTTCTGCTTCAATTTTTGAACCCTCGAGGCAGACCGCCTTACATCCTCCTTGGCTTTGTCTGAGAATAGCTTAGAAGTACGAAGCCTATCAGGAAGGGCATGATAACAATCGACTGATTGGAAAATATCCCTTCTATCCTTCAACGTCAAGTTCCTCTCGAAGGCACAAGACCATAACGTGTCAATCAGAATAGAGGGGCAATCTTCATTCAGCGGGTTGGCAGGGAACCACTTGATCTCCTCGTCAAAGAAAACATAGTGATTGCTTGTCTAGACACCAACCCCTTGATTGTGTGAGAACAAACACTGAGGCAAAACCACCCATCTTGCACGAGAGGAGGGGGCAAATCCATATTGGGGACAAAGAGTTTGTCCTTCACTTTAAGGGACGTCACTCTCTGTATGATCCGTGACCCCTCGTCCCTCCTCAGAATCGATCTCAACGAAGATAAGGAGAGAGGCGCGTCTCGCCTCACCCCGCTTCTGCAAAGGTGTGAACAAGGCCTCCCACGTCACCACCACAACTACTCCAACTGACAAGCACATTGATGTGCCTCCGGATTTAAGATGGCTAGGTGAATGGGAAGAGTCTCCCTCGTCCCCTTTCAAAGAACCTGAAAAATTACACAAAGGTCATGAAAATGTATTTCACACACGAAAAAATAAGAAGATAAGTAATATCAACCTTCATCATTCCCCTCGGCCAACCTGATTGAGTTGGGCCGACCTCAACCTTTGCCAAATGAGGGAGGGTCACCTCTCCAAGGAAACCTCTTCAAGCCATCCTCTCCCCAACATATCTCTCCCTAGCAACCTCCCTATTGTCAATCGATCTCCATAGATCCTTGATCAAAGTATCAACACCCTCCAGGCGAATCATTCATTCAATCACATTGGGGTCAAGCTACTGAAACAAAGAGAGGCGTTGGCCCTTAATCAACCTGTGGTCTTGAACGTGTCTTGGCAGGGTTTTTACTTTCTTCAACTCGCACTTAGTCGGAGAAGTGTGGATCCCCCATTCGTTCTTACATGAGGCGAAAATAAACTTCTTCTTTCAGTCCTTCACCTTCAGTTTTTCCCAGAGTGCGTTGGGTGTCTTCTGACTTCACACTTCGCTGCCTTGCTGAGATGGTGGAGTGTTTTCTCCATTTCATGGGGTACCTTAGAGGAGCGGTGTCAGAAGGACCACTGAGGTTCTTAAGAGGGGAGAAGAAAATTGTTAGACTGCATGAGGAACTCGTGTCTTTTCGGGATAAGATGTTTGTCTATAAATAGGGGTTCATATCATGAATAAGAAACCATTTTTTTTTCGATCTACTACCGTTCTCCCTCTCTCTCTCTCTATCACTTCCTAATTGAACGTTCCATTATTTGGATGTGTTTTCCGGACAATTTTCTATTCAACATACTTACATGTAAAAATTGAAGTTTAGGTATAAGATATGAAAGTACATAGGAACTGAGTGATATGTATGTAAATCTTTCTAATTTAATCAGATATGTCTACATTTATATAAATTTATATTTATAATATTTTATATAGTAGAATCTTAAACGCAAATTAAGGGTGCCGTTGATGTTTTTTTCTTCACTTTCCATTACATTGTCATATTTTAGTTTTACAAAAAAAAAAAAAAAATCAAATGTTTAAATACATGGCGAATTTTTCGAAGCTTTTAGAAGAAAATATGATATTACAATTATTTTTTAAAACTCTATTTTTCACAACTACTCTTATTGACATATGAAAATTTGTGGCTGTCCATATAAGATTCTAAATAAAATTTACATATTTATATGCTGTTTAAACAAAGCAACATAATAATAATAAAAATAATGAATTATATTACGATGTTTAATGGGCCAAGTCATCCTATCGGTAGGCTGGATGGGATATCAGCTTTAAAGCCCATTACTTAGTGAAGAATTAGGCCCGTTTCATTAGTTATAGTTTTATAGTTAGATTGCTAGATTATATGATTGAAAATTATTTTAAATTTTGAAAACAAAAATATAAAATGATAAAAATAAAGTTACATAATTTTAATTTAGTCCACTTAAGAGCACACAACTTATTGTTCTTCNTTTGCTGCATAATTCTGAGTTTATTTCACATCAAACAATCAGCAAAACAATAATTATTATGAACCCACCAAAAATTAATCAAATTGTCTGATTTAAGTTTTAAGCAGATGGTATGCATAACAAAGAATTTGCATCTAAGCAGCATTAACAGCATAAAAGAATATACTTTGAAAGCAAACAGTATAAAAAAAAAAAACAGTGAGTTTCTTTTTTATCTGTATCTAAGTATGCATTGACCGCATAAAAGAATATACTTCGAAAGCCAAGAGGCAAACACTTCGGGCCTGCTTGGCATAATATTTACTTTCTAATTTTGTATTCATTTTTTTACTTCTATTTTTTTAAACATATTTGGTTAATATAACTTTTATATATTATTATTATTATTATTTTTTAAAATAAACTTGTTTTTAAAAATTGTCAAAATACCTAAACTTGTTTTTAAAAATTGTCAAAATAAGCTTGTTTTTAAAAACAACTACCATAATCAAACCTGTTTTAATTCAAAATAAAATAAAAACAAAACAAAATAAAAATAAAAATTAGAAAGTAAAAAGACAAAAGTGATCTAAAAAATGCCTTTAGTTTTGTCTGATGTACCTCATTGTTGACTAAGCATTTATTATTTTCCAACAAAAACAAATAAGGTCTCAGAGATAACATGCCACAATTGGACCATAAAACAATAATGAATTGTTGTGCTAATAGAACTGAATATAAAAAAGAACCAAAAACATACGATCAAATAAAGAAAAATAAAAGTCAACAAATTCTGGATAAACAATCATGACACCCTACAGATCAAACAATATCAAAGTGAAACAACTGCCACTCACCATTGAGTCCCTTCAAAAAATGAATTCAACAACTAAAGCCTTAACATTGTGAATAAAAGGCGAGACAACTACAACAATAGTTAGAGGTAGAAACTTATTTTCTCTTTTTTGTTGCAGGAGACCAAATTTTCCTTGGGTAAAGGCTAATACAAATGGCAGTAAGAGGAAGGAAAGTGCTGGAGCTGGTGGGGTTTCATGAGCTGCTTTTGGTAAACTCTTATATTTTATAACATCAAATTGTCTAGCTAATTGTGCATTGGAGTCAGACCTTATGTTTATATTGGATGCATATGTTGAGAGTTAGTGCAGTTGAAAAATTTGACATCTTTTATAACAATAGTTTTTGCTCTGATGCATATATAGATGATTGGTGCAGTGCTTCTTTAACAAGACTTGATGTTAAATCGAATGACCTCATCTTTTGGTATGATTCATAAAATTTTTTATGAAAACAAATTTTTTGGATATTATCGTGGGTATTATAAACTTTTTAGCTTTTGAAAATTGAGTAATGTTCTTTCAATCATCAAACCCCAGTATGTCTGGTTGTAAAAAATTATCCTAAATAAATAATTATAAATTTTACAATAGGGTGACTGAACTATGACATGTATTTGAATGCCATGATTGGTCAAAATAATTTCATATGATAGACAAAGAATTTTTTGAATGAATTGTGTTACTATATTTTAATTATTTATACTTCAATTGGACATGACCAATGCTTAGTATGCGGCTGCGGCTTTTGGTTCTGAACTTGATTTTCAACTTGTTTTGCTTCTTGGCTTTGATAAATACTGTTTATATATTTCGCAGATATGACTTCTAGATATATGCATATTGACATTTTCTTATATATGTTAACTTGGAATATGACGATATTATATGTTAAATTTATTTGTTTAACCAAAAATTCTTCATATAGTTCCAACATAGATAGGACAAATGAAGGTGATTCGTCAGCTATGTGGTATAAGGAAGTCAAAAATATTTTTTGTAATCTTTGTATTACAGAAATTAAGATCAGAAATAGGCTATTCACATATTTCAACAAAGAAAGTTGGCAAAATAATGCAAAAAGATTTAAAGAATTGACGGGAATGGATTACGACATGTTGTAATTCAAAAATAAATGAGATTAGTTGAAGAAAAAATGAAAATTTTGAAAGGAGCTAAAATGTGCATCTATCGGGTTGGGTTGGGATTCCCTTAAGCGGACAATCGATGCTCCAGATGAATGGTGGATTGAGAAATTAGAAGTAATATTAAAACTCATAATTTGTTTATTCTCATAATATTTTGGATTAACAAATAATCCCTCTAAACCATCTATATAATACAATGTCATAGGCAATGCCGACAACGAAAAAATATAAGCAGTGCGAAATTGAGACGGACTTTGAAGATAAACTTGATATAATGTTTAAGGGGGTTGTCGCGACGGGAAAACATGCATTCAACCCTAATGAAATAGGGTTTGCATGCATACCAGGTGACTTCCCACCTAAGCAGGTGACAACTGACGATTAAGTGCATAGTATTAACCAGAAGGAGATGGGGGAGTCCAGTTCATTGTCAAAGAGACTCAGGCTTAGTAGGAAGAAGAAAGATACGGACAATTCTGTGAAAACCTTATTCGAGCGACTCATTGATGCTTTTGCAACTCTACCACCTGCTACACTCTCTGACAGCATCATTTTAGAATGTGTTGGAGCTTTGGATGCTATTTTTGAAGTAGTTGCCATTATGCAATTTCATGCGAAGTGTGTAAAAAAACTTGAGGATCCTACCTGTATGAAAATATTCATGACGATGCAGTCCGAGTTACACGTCGAATATTTGCGTGTTTTGGTAGATGAATTGAGTATTTTTTATATGTAAATCTTTGTATTTTTTTTGTTATGCACTTTTAAATGAATCATTTTAATATGTTGATATTTGTAATTATTTTTTTATGTACTTCTAAAAAAATTATTTATTTTCCAGAATATACATTTGTAATTTGATGTGTACTTTGTAGACTTTGATGATTTCATTGCTTATTTTTGCTGCTATTATGTCTTATCAATTTATTTAACACTTACATATTTTTGATTTAGGCTCCGTTTGGGGCAGCTTAAAAGTGCGGCGGAGTTTTTGAAAACGCCGACTTTGTGTTTGGTTCACGCATTCCCTCAGCGTTTTTAAAACAGCTTATTAAATTTCTTAATAAACGCGGGACGCGGGGTCGACCCCGCGTCCCGCGTTCGCTCGGGATTCTTTACTTCGCTGCCCTTCACCTCAAAAGAACGCGTGAANCATTCTTTTGTATAGATTTGATCTAGGTTCGAATCCCACACTTTACATTTATTTTTCTCAATTTTAGTTAACGAGCCAATTTCGCGCCGAACACGAACACGAATATTTAAATCGAGCCGAACACAAACACACTGTTCACGAGCCGATTTCAAACACGAGCCGATTTCGAACACGAGTTATTTCGAACGAGCCGAACACGAGCCAAGCCTGAGCTCGCTCAAGCTCGGCTCGTTTACAGCCCTACCCGTCGTTCCCTTCCCAGCTAGCTGCGATCCCGTCGTTCTCTTCCCAGGTAAGGCGCGATCCCGTCGTTCTCTTCCCAGGTAAGCTGCAATCCCGTCGTTCCCTTCCCAGGTAGTTGTGATCCCGTCGTTCCCTTCGCGATCCCGTCGTTCCCTTCCCAGGTAAGCCGCTATCCCGTCGTTCCCTTCCCACGTAGCCACGATCCCGTCGTTACCTTCCCTGGTAAGCCACGATCCCGTCGTTCCCTTCCCAAGTACCCGCGAAGACGATCCAGGACCGGCCTGGTAAGGTGAATACAGATATAAGAGGAGCGAAGAACGATCTGTTTCGATTTTTCTTCGAAGTAAAAATTTGTCTTCTTCTTCCCTTCAATAATTTTGTGAGTCATTGATCGTTATTATTATTATTTTTTTTTGGGGACTAAACATCCTTACACTGATTTGGCTGAATTTTTTTTGGTTTCTTCTTCCCCTTATTTGTTTTTTTTTTCTCCTTGCATAAGTGTTATTATGCAGGCCACTTTATTTGGTAGTCAAGGAACCATTAAATTCAAATGACGTATGAGTTTTTGAATGAATGATGGCTGCCTTCAAACTTGATGAGCAAGGGTAAAATGTAAGGCTAGTTAATTTGGTTAAGGCAAGAGAGACCTTCGGACTGGAANATAGCCGCGATCTCGTCGTTCCCTTCCCTGGTAAGCCACGATCCCGTCGTTCCCTTCCCAGGTACCCGCGAAGACGATTCAGGACCGGCCTGGTAAGGTGGATACAGATATCAGAGGAGCGAAGAACGTTCTGTATCGATTTTTCTTCGAATTAAAAAATTTGTCTTCTTCTTCCCTTCAATAATTTTGTGAGTCATTGATCGTTATTATTATTATTATTTTTGGGGACTAAACATCCTTACACCGTTTATGACTCAATTTTTTTTGTTTCTTCTTCCCCTTGTTTGTTTTTTTCCTCCCTGCATAAGTGTTATTATGCAGGCCATTTTATTTGGTTGTCTGTGCAATGGCGAAAGAACCATTAAATTCAAATAACGTATGAGTTTTTGAATGAACGATGGCTGCCTTCAGACTTGATGAGCAAGGGTAAAATGTAATGCTACTTAATTTGGTTAAGGCAAGAGAGGCCTTTAGACTGGAACTATTTTAGGACATTAAACAAGTCTGGAGTCATATGAAATTTTAATTTAATTTTGCACAAGGANCCTTTCCTATGCAAAATTAAACTTTTTTTTTTTAATTTTGTGTTGTTTATCAGGTATAAGAAGAGAGAGAGGGCGAAGGTTGTGAATGCATATTCTGAAAAGGACCTTCAAGGAATCCTTGTAATAGCGTTTTTCACTTCCATTTTTTAATGCTCATGATTATTAAATCTTGTATTTATCTTCCAATTAATTATGCAAAGCAAATTTTCATATTTCTCTGACATATCATTTTCAACGAATGCCTATTTTAGAGCATTCTTTAGATGATTAATATATTTTGTGTTCTCTTTTCTTGTTTGTTATTTGTTTCATTTTTGACAGAGATATTGTGTTTTATTTTCTTTTTTGTTATTTGTTTCATTTTTGATGGAGTATGTACTATTCTTGCGGTTCTCTTTTTACAAGCATGCCTTGCGCCCTTAAAATGATCACAAGCTCATTCAAGTCTATTATACTTGGCCCTTGCAATACAGGTAAATAAGCAAAAAAGTCAGAATAATCTTCTTCCAGTTTGTGAACCAACACCACTAGAAGTTTCTGATTATCTAACTAGGGAACAAGAAGGTAAATAATAATTGGAGTACATTGCTTATTTTATTATTTTTGAACCTTATATGATCATTTTTTTTATCGTTTTTTTTTTTAAATTTTATGATTTTTGCCAAGCAAATGTTTGTTTTAGTATATAGGAGTTACACTCAAACCATTAAAATGCTAGGCTTACTTTTAACGATGGAACTAAATCTCTTTTTTGATTCTATTGGTATCTTTTTACCCTTAAATTATAACTAGTCTAACAAATTGATTATGACAACTATATAATTATTAAATTTCTATAGAGTGTGTGTAAGTTTTGAAATTTTTNAAAGCTAATGGTGTTTAGTGATCTAAATGGACCCATACATAAAATAAATAAGGAGTTAATTGTGACTAAATTATTAGTAGAATGGAAGAATGATATAACATGATTTCCATGATAACAAACATAACATTTTTGGGCATTTATAAATTCTAGTTTAGGTATCTCTGTTACTAAAGTTGATTATTTAATTTTTTAAGGGTGTTCATACTAAAATGACATAGTTTCCTTTGGCATTTTTTTAAGGATGTGATCAGATATGTTTTAGTTATATAAATATAAATCAACTTTTTGGTATTTTATTATCTAAACAATAATATTAAATTTTGTTGAGAAAATAACAAATTCTGCTGCATAGATTATTCATTTAATTAAAAAAAATTTGCAAATAAGTTATGTACAAAACGCACTAACCAAACAACTAAACAGTTTATTCAGAACATGGGCAGAATGGTCAATTTTCCAGAATCAGCTGTTTTCCATAAGCGCAAACCAAACAGCCATACAGCTTATCCGGATAAGTTGCTCATCAGCAGATTATGAGGATAAACTGCTTATCAGCAGAAGCTAGATAAACTGCAGCTGCCCCAAACAGACCCTTAGAATGGATCGCAGATGCTATCTGTGATAGCTGATCCACGAAGTCTTATTAATAATTAGACTATAGGTTTTTTTTTGTATGCATTTCATTTTGGTGTGCTTTTTTTTAATTTTTGGATATGACAATAAGTTTCTTTTTCTGCAGCTATAACAACATTAGTTACAAAATTTCGGAGACTAACGGAGTTGTCTTGTGTTATTGCGGACTACCGGCTTTGTTACTCACGTAACGCCAACCTCACAACAGTGAGCGACAATTCTACAGTTGTCGCATGGGCGTTTCAGCTCGATGTTGTTTCTTCTGTTGGGCCGACAGACCAACATATTGCGCTGCCAACAATGATCGGGGTACGTTGATTTCTTATGGTGACACTGCAGCTGAGAACAGATTTAATCAGTTTTAAATTTAATATTCTAATATTTATCATTATAGTTATAATTGTATTTATCTTTAATTTATTTATTTTAATATTCACGAGAGTGTGAGCACTCTATGTTATCTTTTTAAACTAATTTGTAATTTTTTAAGGCTTCTGTTTTATTAAATCACTAAACATAGACAAAATGATCATTTATCCAGCAACAACAACTAGTTGTTTTGCATTAAGTCCCAAACTAACTTACCCTGACATTCTTTAGATTATCAGATTATCAGAATAATATTCTTATCAGCAGATTATATATAATATGCAGCTGCCCCAAGCAGATCCTCAGTTCTGAATCTTTTCTCTAGCCAAGCCATTTCAATTAAAGGACGACAACTGCTGATAAATCCCAAGAGTTTCTATGGTATAATTGGTAAGAGCAATTATTTTTTGCCAATTATACTTTTCTTTCGTAGATTTAGATAGAAGTCTAAATTTGTTCGTCTTTCTCAAATTTTGACAGAATTCTATATTCGTATCTTCCAAGAAGATTTAAGGTTTATTGGGACAGCTGCAGATTATATATGATAAGCAGATTATCCTGAAAATCTGATAATCTACAAATTATCAGGATAAACCGATTTATTATTTAAGAGAGCTTATGCACAGAAATAGATAAAACAGAAGCCGCAAACCATTACAGATCGGTTCAAAAAGAAAACATAAAATGATCACACTCTCACGAGTATCAGAAAAAATTAAATAAAAATAAATACAATTATAACTACAATAAAAAATATTACAATATTTAATTTAAAACTCTGAATATGTCTGTTCTCAACTGCACTGTCACCATGAAAAATCATCGTACTCCGATCACTGTTGGCAGTGCAATATTTCATACTGCTGGTCCAACGGAAGAAAACACAACGAACTGAAACACACATGCGACAATCGTAGAACTGTCTCCCACTGCTGTGAGGTTGACAGGACGTAATGGAGCCGGTAGTCCGCAGTAACACAAGATAACTCCGTTGGTCTCCGAAATCCTATAACTTATTTTGCTATAGCTGCCCCAAAAAAAAAGAAATCAATTGTCATATCCAAAAATTTAAAAAAAAACCAAAACGAAGTGCATACAAAAATAAATCAATAGTCTAATAAAAAACAAGACTTGGTGGATCAGCTGCCACAGATAGCATCTGTGATCTATCCTAAATAAAAAAAATGCAAGTGTTAAAGAAAATTGTTAAGACATAGTAACAGCAAAGATAAACAAGAAAAATATCAATGACTACAAAGTACACATCAAATTAAAAACTTATATTCTGGAAAAAAAAAATAGAAGTGCATAAAAAATAATTACAAACATCAATATATCAAAATGACTCATTTAAAAGTACATAACAAAAGAAACATTATAAAGATTTATATATAGAAAAGACATTCATCTACAAAACACGCAAATATTTGACGCGCAATTTAGGCCACAACGTCATGAATATTTGCATACGAGTAGGATCCTCAAACTTTTTACACTTCGAATGAAATCAGATATCGACAACTACTTAGAGCATCCAAAACTCCAATACATTCTAAGATGATGGTGTTAGGAAGTACAATAGGTGATGAAGCTGCAAAAGCATTAATGAGTCGATCAAATAAGGTTTTCACAAAATTGACATTTTCTTTCTTCTACTACCAAGTCCGGGCCTCTTTGACAGTGAACTGGACCCCCTCATCTCTTTTTGGTTAATTCTACACACTTATTCATCACCTGTCACCTGCTTAGGTGATAAGTTATATAGTATGTCTGTAAACCCCATCTCATTAGGGTTGAATGCATGTTTTCCGGTCGCGAAAACCTCCTTAAACATTATGTCAAGTTTATCTTTAAATTTTGGCTTAATTCCGCACTGTTTATATTTTTTCACTGTCGGAATTGTCTGTAACATTGTATTGTATAGAGGGTTTAAATAGATTATTTGTTAAATCAAGATATTACGAGAATAAACAAATTAAGAGTATAAATATTACATCTAATTTCTCAACCCACCATTCATTTGAAGCATCAATTGTCTGTTTAATAGGATCTCGACTCAACTTGGTAGATTCACGTTTCAGCTCATTTCAAAATTTTTATTTTTTATTTAACTGTGATCTCATTTATTTTTGAATTTCAACCTGTTGTAATCCCTTCCCGTCAATTCATTGAACTTTTTTGTAATATTGTCAACCTTCCTTGTTGAAATACATGATTGACCTTTTTTTATTTCAATTTCTGTAATACAGAGATTACCAAAAAAATTTGTGATTCTTTTATCCCACATATTTGACAGACCACATTCATTCGTCTTAGCCATGTTAGAACTATATAAAAAATTTTTAGTTAAACAGATGAACTTAACATATAATATCGTTATATTTTAAGCTAACATGCATAAGAAAATCTCAATATGCAAGTATCTAGAAGTCATACCTGAGAAACATATAAACAATATTTATCAGAACCAAAAAGCTAAGCAAATTGAAAACCAAGTTCAGAACCAACAGCTGCAGTCGCATACTAAGCATTTGTCATTTTCTGAAGTACAGGTAATTAAAACATAATAACAAAATTCATTCAAAAAAAAATTCTATCCATCATACAAAATTATTTTACCAATCATGACATTCAAATACACGTCACAGTTCAATCACCTATGATAAAATTAATAATTATCTATTTAGGATAACCTTTTACAACCAATCATAATAGAGTTTGATGATTGAAAAAATAATCCCCAACTTTCAACAACTAAAAAGTTTATAATACCCACAATAACGTCCAAAAAAATTTTCATAAAGATTTCTATAAATCATACAAAAAATGACGTCAATTGATTCAACATTAAAACAGACTAAAGAAACACTGCACCAATCATCTATATATGCATCATGAAAATAATCAGAGCAAAAGCTACTTTCACGAAAGATGTCTAATTTTTCAAATGCACAAACTCTTAACATATGCATGCAATATAAACATAAAATTTTGGCTCCAATGCACAATCAACTAGACAAGGTGATGTCATAAAGCATAAGAATTTATCCAAAAAGTTCATAAAATTCCACCAGCTCCATCACTCTCTTGCCCCTTACTACTATTTGTATTAGCCTTAACTCAAGGAAAATGTGGTGTCCTCTAACAAAAAAGCAAAAATAAGTTTTTATCTCTATCCATTGAAACTTTACCAAATAAAATATCACAGTCAGCCACACAACTTCACTTAATTTTGTGAGAAACAAAAAATGGTTATAGATGATATGTTTAAATATACTCTACATTTTTTTTATATTGACTTTTAACCAATGAAAGCTAGAGCAATCACCCCATTCATACGCTAAATTATGCCTAATGATTAATAAGTAAAGTGCACATAGTGAAGAAAAAAAACTTTAAGCACTTTGACTGTTTAAGATGCATACTTGTCAAAATACTATAGGGACTACAATTATATACTAGACCTTTTAATGAAGTGAAATAATGAAAGAATTTTCACTACTTGTAATGCATACAAAAGTATGGAAGTTAACACACTTTTTAGTATAATAATCCTCCCTTCAAAGGATAATAGTTGTCCAATCATCATTGTTACCTTTTAATTTATAAACATCTTCAAATTGAATCTGCTACATTCTATCTTTAAGCAAGTTAACACCTATAAATATATAAATTGCTCCCACAATTACTGCAAAAATAATGATAACATAAGAAGTGAGAGGACAACTGTATTTGATTCATCAATTGTCAACCAGTGACAATTTTATCTTTTAAAGATGACACTGCCAGAGCATGACAAGGGAAATCTTTATAAGCAACATATGAAATGAAAAAAATATATATTTATGATTTCCTGAGCATGGCAACCCTTACGATTGAAAATGATCACTGTCACAATTTCAACATTCCCCAACAACCAAAACAATGACAACTTTTAATACTTTCAACAGTAGTTATACCAATATTCCCCAACATCCAAAACAATGACAAAAATTTGCTTCACAGTACTTATAGCAATATTCTTGAGCAAAATTTTTAATATTCGAAGTATGGCGAAGTAAATTGCTCCTAAACCAACATTCAAGTGCAAAATAATGAAAACACACTAAAAAAATCTTAAATCTTGGAAAATACTTCCTTGCAACTCCACCTCCAAATACAAATCAACAGAGAAATGGTACTTGCCTTCCAGTATCGCAGCGAGGCGATAGGAAAACATACCTCATATGATGCGGTAACGATCACGACGAGGGTGAAGAGCATAAGGTAGATCGGAGAGAGAGAGGGCGAGGGAGAGCAGAGAACGGCACATGTGGAATTCCTTATCCTAACACAAGTCGTAGACGCAGGACGCGGGCTCTATCCCGCGGCGAACCCTATTAACTATTTCGCGAAGTGCGTATCGGGGCAGCACCAAAACGTGGCTTGAACGCGTTTTCCAAACAGTGCGACAACGTTCTCAAAATGCCACCGCACCCCAATAAGCCGCCCCAAACAGACCCTGAGCCAGATAACATTAGGTTGGTAAGTCTAAGAAATACATCCTAGTGTATATAAATTATAATCTTGAAGGTATAGCTCTCTAAAAGATAAACACAATAAATAAAGTTTAGATAGTTGCAAAATAGATTCACAACTAGATTGTACCTCCTTTAGAGGGTTAAATTATTGTAGAACAGTATTTACTTCGGGTAACTAAGTTTTTCTTTTTTGTTATTCTTAAATCCGTGAATATAAACAATTGCAGTTTTAGGTAATACAAAAAAACTTTCCTGCCAAACCAATAGAACTGTAGCAATTAGCCTCACCGCTATACTTCTCCATAATATACAAACATTTTAACTACAACTAAGAGATTTGCGAAGTAATATAACACTTTATTAAATAAAAATAAAACGCACACTTAACAAATAGTTTCAAATTCTCTGAAAAAGTAAGATTTATTTCATCAAGATATGTGAGACAATCAGCCAATGCTTTCTAGGCAAATGCAATTCTTTCATTATCCAAGATGCAGAGAACAAGGTCAGAGCCCAGTGCATTTCATCATCTTGTAACACAACTAAAAAGAAAAAAGTAAAAAAAAAACAGCTTTAAAGAAAAGAAAAGTTTAATGATTTAAAACATATCTAAATTTGAAACCTTTTTTACGTGGTTCCTAAAAATTAACAAAATGGTAAAATATAACTATTATCAGTCAAAAAGGGTAAAAACCACAATAATCAACTTTCTCAAAAGAAGAAAAAAAAAATAAATCAGTAGATGCATAAAAACCGATTCCTATAGATTGAAAGCCATCGTACGAGTCTAGAAAGTAACCAACGATCTGGCTCGATAATGGGGGAAAGAAAAAAAAAAAACCAACTTCCTCTGAACTCCCTGGCTTAGGATGAGAGACGAAGAGAGTGAGCTAATACGTTAGATCTGACAGAATCTTGCAGGAAGACCTCCTCCCTAAGCCGAGAATATCGCCGATACAAAATGGCCGAAGTCCACCCTAGTCCCTCCGACGACCTACCCACATTATCTGGTCACAGCCGCGACGGCTAGCAAGCTTCTCACCGTCTAAGCAACTCCTACCAGCAAGACGAACTACCTTCGACAACTGCACGGAACATTCCATTAGCGATGCATCTTACAAATACTTCTGATTTCATTCAGATATAGTAAGGCGAGAGAGGGCGATGCATGAACAGTGCTAGGGTTTGCTTCGATTGATGTGGATGCCCACTGATCTAGCAAGCGCAGGATGTAATCACATACAATGAATTCAGCGGCGGGGCTGCCAACGGGTGTTCGTAGTTTGTTGTGAGTAAGAGGGGTTTTGGGGGCAGAGGTGGCGGCTGATTGATTTAGGGCTATGTATGTGCGGGCATTTATAGAATGGGATTTTTACATAAACATTTCTCAAAATATTTCATTTTGCTCATCTAAATTTTATATATAATATTTTAGACACTCAAAATTGTAAATATAATATTTTAGACACTGAATATTTACACTAAAAAATTCAATTAGTGAATAATAAAATGTGATTATGATAAAAAAAATTGTTAAAATATTTAAAATTTAAATGATTAAAATTAATATTCAATGATTTTGATGATTTATATGTAAAATCTACTAATAGAATTTATTTCTGATTAGCGTCACTAATTTTAACTTCAAATAACTTAAAAAAGCATAAATTAGTTATTATCATTTTATTTTTGTAAAATTGTTATTTTTATTAAATATTTATACATATAGAGCTCAAAACATTACTATTTAGAAAATTTAGCATTCATATTATATTTTTAAACTATGAAACCGAGTATTTACATATCATGATCAAATTATTCATAATTTGTTAATTTGTTAAAGATAAAAGATTGGAGATCGGGTTTTATGATGAATTTTAATATTTTAGTAGGATTTTGAAAAAGGTATTGCTAAATTTTTAAATAACAATATGTTAAGTGTTATGTAAATAATACTATTTCGAAGGTTCTATATCTAATTGCCCCTGTAATTTTTGTGGCCCAAAGCGGAAAAAAGTTAGGGCTTCTGTCTGCAACTAAGGAAGTGCTCAGCGTCTTCTTGCCCGAAGGGTCTTCCGGTGACGGCTGCGGCGAACAGCTATAGATCACATGGCCTCGCCGGAAGCTCCCTTATGCTACGCCGGAGTTGCACGGCAGTCCGCCGCCTTTCGGCTCATGAAGCAGATGGTATATTTCCTTACCGATTTCAGTCTTAAAGCTACGTCTTCTGTTGTGATTTCATTCCAATCCCTCCTTCCATTGAAGATAATAAATTATCCTTTTTTTTTACTTTCTTTTTGCTGGTTTTGATTTTAATCCTTTCTATGGCCGCATTCAGTTGGCTCTGATCCGGTGGGGTTGACATCCTAGGAAAATTGTTATTAACTGCCGTCTTGCAGTATTTTATTTTACATGCTTTAGTTTCCTGCGTGATTTAGATTCACAATAAATAGTACTATTTAAAAGGCTCGTCCTTGTTGGAAACTGCATTGAATTCACTGAGCAAGTTCATATTGTTGGAATGTTGCCCTTTGTCTTCATCACCACGATTTTTTGCATGCATTTTGTTCTAGGGATGGGAGGAGGGAGAAGGGCTTGGAAAAGAGAAGCAGGGAATTAAGAGACATATTGGTGTCAAGAACAAACAGGATACAAAAGGTTTTCTCTTCAATTATTGTAATCAATTTTAATATTAGCTATTAAGATTTTGAAGGATTTTAAATTATTGTTGAAAATGTTAACCTTCTGGTTGATGTGACAAAAAAAGTTCTCTAACTCTAGGAGCAATTTTTTGTTGCAGGTGTGGGTTCAGATAATGCCGCGAATAACTGGGTGTTTGATACGTCACAGTTTGACAGCATTCTCAAAAGATTAAAAGTGGTACTGACATTGTTTATTTGGTTTTGGTTCATCATTATTTCTTTGCAACTGTGATGGCAGATTCTAGTTTGAAGTAACCAAAAAGTTTTATTTTTTCTAACTAATTTCCTTGTTTGTTCTTCACTTCTCAATTGTAGCAAGTAGCACAACCAGATGATAAAGGTATTACCTTTGTTTTCTTGATTTATAGCCTTAAANTAAATCTCAAGGAGCACTTATCAAGAATGATATGATGGATGGGGGGGTTCATCATGCTTTGGGATATCACAAATGATGGTGTTGCTAATAAGGTTATTGATCAATTTATGCATCTTTGAATTTTGCGTTGAATTAGATATCTAGTTTCAGCAAATAGACTCTTGTTTTGGATCACAGTAAGAACTTATAATGTTTTCTCAAGCTCTTAATGCTTTTGATCCTCAAGCATTATATTGTATGGAAGTTTAACCAATCTTTTGTTGAGTCCAGCTCTTACCCGGAGACTTATTTATAGCATAAAATGGCAAAGTAATGGTGCCATCAGTTTTTTATTTCTAAGGTTTTCAACATCAACTAGGTAAGTTATTCTACCTTGTGAACATGTAAGCATATTTCCACAAAACCCCTGAAATTTCATTAAAAATAAGTGAAAAATGGAAAACAGTCTAAATTCATTTTTTCCACTTCTCTAGACTTTATCCTAAACTATAATTTTTTTGTAAAGGAAAATTCAACTATAATGATCTTTCAAATGTTTATTTTATTTTATTATTTTTTTAGAATTTACACTATAATACGGTAGAATGAGAGAAAATAATGGGGTGTGGGGTGAGGGTTGAGGGGTGGATTGGGGGTAGATTGATACCGGAGTGCATGCAAAGGACAATGGAAAACAAATACTATTGCTGGAATATAAACGGGGTTACATACAAAGACTTGCAATTAGCAAAAACTACAACAAGAACACAAGAGACACTCTGGGGAGGACAAAAGTGGTGGGTTGCGGGTCGAGATATTGGAGGCGGGGAGTTGTAAGCAGTTGGGAGAGGTTTGCGGCAGTGAGGGTGAGCTGGGTTGGCAAGTGGACACCAAGCAGGCGAGCACATGTAGTGTGGCAGCAAGCAAACTATGGGAGGGGTGTGGCTGGACAATAGGGGGTGCGGTAGGATGGGTAAAAACGAAATGTAAGGGGGCAAGAATAAGAGATCGCAGTAGAGAGGTGGTGCAAGGATTCAACGACAAGGGAAGCATATAAAGGGGAGGTTGGTGTCATTGGACAACAATGGGAGGGTTGTCCGCGTACGAGAGCATTTGAGGGGGGGTGGTGTGGTTGAAAGTCTGCAGAGGGGTTGGGCAAGGATAGATATTTCTGTGCGATTGAGCTACAGCCAGAACACCACTCAAACCCTTGCAGTAGGTCATCATCTCGGACGAGATACAACTAGAGCACATTCTTGTCTTTGGATACCACCCTAGAACGGGAGAACAGTCTCTGGATACCAGCCTAGAACGGGAGAACAGTCGTCGATGACAAGCCATGCAAAAAATCCAAAAATAAGCAAAAATGACTTAAAATCATTAGAAATAACATAGCCGACACTCCTAATATCACCCTGAACCGACTGAACCAGTTTAGGTGGGCAGCCCCTTGTTAGTCTATCGGGATTGGGGGAGGTTCGACCTTATTCGTCGAATCTTATGTCTCCATGTTGACAGTTATGGAGCTGTTGTGAACACTTGGGGCTTAAGGCTCTTCAAGGGTGGCCCTCAAAGCTTCTGGATCTCATTGATGACTGCCTTGACACCCAAAACACTTGAGTTTTCTCCACATGAAACAATACATCCATTTCAGTTCAATCTTCCGGGATACACTTCTGAATTGAACTGTGACTTCGTATCCCTTATTCTGCTGAATCTTCCTAGTGTAACCTACGGTTGACTTAACCTGATTTGAAATGAGGGTAGCCTAAATCTCTCCCCACGGTAGTGGCCATGACGGTAATGTATCGATCGTGATGTTCTGAAATACTTTTTCTCATGACTGTCCTATGACTGGAATTGGCGTCTTAGTCTTATCATCCTTTGTCGTCACCAAAATTGATCCCACCTACACTTTTCCGCCGGCAAGGGAATCTGTGATCTTGGACTCCGCAGGTGGAAGGATGTTATGATCACCATCTTTGGTGGAGTAGGTGTTCTTGTATTCATCATATCGAGTATCGAGGTCATTATGCCACGGTCTTCCTGGTAAAAGATAGTAGACATTTATGGGCACCACGTCACACCACACCTGATCATACAGCTGACTTCTAATCAAAAACTCCGATAGACACATGTTAATGTTGACTCTATTCTCCTTAAATCACGTTTGAGAATTCGACTAGGATTGCCTCTGAGTAATGAGGCTCAATTCTTTACCATCCGCGTAAACAACACATTCTTGCTGCTTCGATGATGAGACTACATGGTATTTTTGTTCACAGTGCAACATGTGTAGAATATGTTGTGACAAAGCCACCGTGGATCCCTCACATCCTTAATCTGTAGGTCCCACTGAACCACGTACATCTGACCCTCGTACGATGGAAGATGGTACACCTCACCTTGTTCTTAAGTTGACTTTTCGTCGCTAAACTTCTCCACCGCATCCTGCTCGATAAAGGACACAACTCAACTTGTCAGGCAACTGGAGGTGATGGGCCCAAATCCAGAACATCTGAAGCATCTTCTGACTGGGACTGTTGTGTGCATGCTACTCTTCTTGGACTTCTCACTCTGAGCGGCTTTGTCTTGATACTGACCAGTCATTTAACTCCCCGAGGCTTGCTTTTAGTGATGTCTCCAATTGCAGGTGGTTGTTTGAATTGTGATGGTTGCTTACTTTGTTTCTGCTGTCTCTCAATTTTCAGTGTTATATTCTAGACATCTCCCAGTGACCAATAAGACTGCAGTTGAACAATGTTGCTGATGTCGGATTTTAGGCCTCCCAAATATTGGGCTATGGAATGTTATTCTGGTTCGACCAACTCACTTTTCATCCGCAGCTATTCAAACTGTGTTGTGAACTCTTCCACTGATAAGTCTTTTTTTTGCAGGTGGTGGAGTCTCAGAACCATATTATGGCGGTAATTAGATGATATGTATTGTCTATGCATCTCTTTTCTCATCTTCTCTCACTTGCAAATTTTGTCACCGCCCTCTCTTTTTCTTTGCCTCTGTAAATTTTCACACCACAAGGTTGACCTCTTTCTCAATTTAATGGCCGCAAGCTTGACCTTCACTTCTGACACCTTTCTGTATTCAATGATTCTCTCAACTGGCCATTCGATGGAATCATCGGGATTCATACCTCCATCGAACTTTTGTAGGTCTACTTTAATTCCAACATCTTTCCTCCACATGGTGCCTGCTCTCTCGGCCTCCTCTGATAATGAATTCTGAAGCTTCGAGGCGTGTCTTCCCCATCACCAATGTCCTCTCTATGGAAGGGATTCGATTCCTCTTCCCTTTCTCCTTTTTAACTTTCCATATTAAGATCAAGGGTAATCTGCCCCTAGGTTTTGTCCTCAATCTTTACAAGTATCTGCTGATCTCGACGGATCTCTTCCTGTATTTCTTTCTGGGTAGGTTCCGACGTAGTTAGGGTTTGGGGGAACAGGAAAGAATAATTTTTTTGTTGGGGGTGGCTTGGGTAGGGTGGATGTTAGGAAACCCAAGGATAGGATTAGAGTTAGGCTATGTATGACATTAATTGATACAAGGGTTAACTCAAACCACAATAGAAAACAAATATTATTGCTGAAATTCAAAATGGGTAACAAACATACACTTGCAATTAGCAAAATAACAACACAAATACAATGTACACTCCATCCTAGGGTGAGGATGGAAGTGTTGGGCTTTGGGTCGAGATAGTGGCGGCGGGGAGTGGTGGGTGTTAGGGAGAGGCTTGCGACAACTAGGGTGAGCTGGGTTGATGGGTGGACAACAAGCAGGCGAGCAGAGGTAGTGCAACGACAAGAAGACTATGCGAGCGTTGCAGCTAGACAATAAGGGTGTTGTAGGATGGGCAACAACAAACTGGTAGGGGGCAAGAATAAGTGATCGTAGGGGTGATGGGGTCCAGGGATTTGAAAATAAGGAAAGCATTTAGAGGTGTGGTTGGTGTCATTGGACAACAGAGAGAGGGTTGTTGACCTCACTTTGAGGTCATTACTATTTTCTTTAGGATTCTAGGATCAAGCTCTTGGGATTTCTATTGACTATCTTAGAGGACTAGTATTGGAATTCATTCATCTTAGAAATTCAAGCCACTTCCTGATTCTATTGTGGTGTCTCGCATTGATGATCTCAAATCATCGTCGTTTGGTTGAGTGGCTAAGGACTATCATGTGGAGACTCAGGGAGAAGCTCCCATTAGGATTTTAAGCCTTAGGGAAACCTCTTTAAGACCTTATCCACACACACTCACACACACGAAATGCACAAAATTCACTAAGTTGCGCAAGATTAGACTAAAATTGAGCTTAAAGGATGAGTGAAAATGCGAACTTCTCCGGACAACCTCCGATGACAAAATGACCTGTGTCAACGCGTCCGAGACATTAGTTTTAGCTAGGAAAGACACCCATATTGTCATAATTTCGCTCACGAGCAAATCACACGCAAATCAATATATTCGTTAAAAAATGACATATGACGACAGAATGGACCTCACCAATACGTCCGGAACGTCATAATTACATAAAAAGGACATCCATTTTATTTATAACCCCACTTAATCCCTACTCACGCATCCGATTCTTTTTCCTTCTTTGATCGAGAGCCGCTCAGGCGTGCCCTAGCGCCCGCGATCGGCCGCACCCAAGGCCGCTTGATTGAAGCCATGGCTCTCCAAGCCCAATTCTTCCTCTCCCGCGTCTCATCTGCCATTCGCGCACGTGCCTCGTCCCCTTGAGCTCCGCTCGACCGAGCGACTCGCCATTTGGTGTATGACGCGTGCCTATCCCTTCTTCTCGAGGCCACATCTCCTCCTTAAATACGATCTTTCCTTTCCCGATACCTCATTCGACCGCTCCACAGAGGTAGGTATGACCCTTCCCCTTTTCCTGTGGCTATAAAAACCCCACCTTGGGGAGTTGTTGAAGGTTGGCCGAAAATTTGGAGAGTGGGGAGGTACTGCCGAAATTTTCTCTGATATCCTTGGTTCAATTTTACTTGCTCTGTTCATCTTCTGTAGCTTGAGGCCTTTTGAAGTTTTGTGTTGTTTTGGAAAAGCTTAAACAAGGTATTTTCATCTTCCTCCATTAACTGTTAGATATTTTTGGGGGTTGCTCGATATTTTTGCTTGGTGACTGCTTGGTGACTTGACATTCTGGCGTGACTGCTTATTTGGCTACTGAAGTATCATCTTCTTTTTTGATTTGTGGGATTTGCTAGCTGCGAAAAGCTCTTGATCTACTTCTGATTTACATATGTATCCCACGAAATTCTTATGCATTCACATATTTGATACCTAAATCTCAATTCTTTACGTACTTGCCATTTATTTCTTTTTGCATGTGTCACGTTGCCTATACTTGAGAAGTGTATTCCATCTTGTTAAGTCAAAAAAAGGGTACTTTTGATGTAAGTTAAAGAGTTGGGTAGCCTATTTGTGAAAATATAAAAGTATTGGGTGCTTCATTTACAAAATCTGAAATCTATTGGTTGTTTGTTTGCAAAATCTGAAATATTTGAATGGTTTATTTGCAAAATCTGAAATGCATGATAAATGGAAGTTTGGAAGCTTTAGTTGTTGCTCTTCGATGATATTTTCCTATTTGGAACAAATGCTAGAAATGAAATGTTGAAACTCTTTATAATTGATATTCTTGTTTAAGTAAATGATGGAATTCATTTCAATGCTGAGACATGTTGGCTTTAGGAATTCATTTATATTTATTTGTTTTTTCTATTACATGTTCTTATTCGAAGCATATGCTGGGTGCAAGAAATTTTTTAGGCTTAAGGCTTTACTAGATATGAGTTTTATAGCTCTGTTTTGACCCACTTATTGGGCTCGATTTAGCTCTTTTTGAGTTGCATTTTTGGCTTGAATATTGTTCTGTTTTTGCCCCTTTTGGCGGGCTCAGTTTACCTGTCATTGCTTTGTTTTTGGTCCTTTTTGATTGTCTCGATTTTGGCCTGAGATTTGGCTCGGTTTTGTATAAGACTGAGTTCGTTTTGGCTGGAACACTGTCTCGTTTTCCCTTTTTGTTGAACTCCGTTTTGGCTGAAATTTTGTCTCGTTTTTTTTTCTCTTATTGGGCTCAGTTTAGTGGAAACAATATTTTGTTTTTAGCTCTTATGTGGGGCTCGGTTTGGCCTGAGATTTGGCCCGGTTTTGCATGAGATTTGGCTTGGTATGCGCCCTTTGTTGGGCTCAATTTGGCTCCTTTGCTGAGCTGAATTTTCCATAGAATGTTCTCATTATGTTTTAACCCATTTGATGGGCTCGGTAATGCTGAAATTATGCTCTATTTTTTAGCTGGATTCGATTTAACTCTTATGTAGGGTTCGTTTTTGCCTGAGATCGGGCTTGGTTTCACCTGGAATTTGGCTTGTTTCGGTTCCTTTTCTGGGTTAGGTTTTACTTGGAATATTGTTCTATATTTGGCCTCCTTTGTTAGGCTCGTTTTGGTTAAGATGTGGCTATGTTTTTGCTCTTTTGTTGGGATTGATTTTAGTTCCCCTTGGCTTCCCCTATTCAAATACATGTGGAGATCTATTCCAAATAATTTAAAAAATTGGTTTGGGGTTGGCTCCTTGTAGTTGTTGCCCCCTACCCGTGAGTTTGAGATGTGGGCTGTTCTTTTACTGTCCCTACCCGTGAGCTTAAATGGTGGTGGTCTTCTTCTTGTTGCCTTGGCCGTGAACCTTGTCTTGTGATTTCTCTATGTGATAAGTTGGGCTGGTGGCTGTTCCTCTTTGTTGCCCCTGGCCGTGAGCATTTATATGGTTTTATCTGTATGATTTCATGCTTATATGACATGGAAATCTTGTGGTTGAAATTTGAATTAGACGGCTTTATTGTTTGCAAGATTTTAGGAATTTTGAAGAATGTCGTTTGTGGATTACTTCCCTTTATTCGATCTATGAAATTTGAAAAACTTTAAAATATTGTTTTTTGAAAACTCATAAGATTGCCATTTGGAAAGGGTTTGAAAGCGTGTAAAATTGTAGTTCGGAAAGAGTTTTGAGGTTTGACATTAAAACCTGGATAGCATAAATGCCACATTTGAGTTCAGGCTTGGGCGTGTGAATATGTAAGTGGTGGCGGAGCCGTGTATACAATTGTCACATTGATTTGGGCCCGTTTCGACTTGTTCGAAACAAGATTTGAAAGGTATACCCTTCTTGGGTTGATCCATTTATAAAATTTGAGAAAATGATATTCTTCTTGGATTGATTCAAGGATCTTGGGCCCTCCTTTTCAGATCTTTTCATTACAAGTTTTGAAGGTTTATTCACCCTTCGTCTTTTCGATCTTTTGAGTTGATCAGTTCCTCTTCTCTCATCCCCATTTTTATTCTTTTTTTTCTTGCTTCTTGGTTCGGTTTTCGGTGCTTATGTCTAGCACATAAGTGCCCATATATAGCCTTTTGTTATATATGAAATCATAAGTAATGTCGCAAGTAGGTCGATTTTGTTTTGGGGCTTAGGGCGGTGATTACAAAGGCAAGCTGGTGGTAGAGCGGAATGATATTTCATTCTACAACATCTGGACCTAATCCTGAGACCTGATAAACTATAGGATGATAGTATCATTCACCGATACGAGACTAGCGGGGGACCCGTACCTTCTTAGGTTGTTGGCCGTCATATGCCCGATGGCGTGATCGACTCGTGGACAATCATAACTTTTCAAAATTGATAAGAACAAAACATGATAAGAACAAATACAATATTTATAAAAAATATTTTACTACAAAAATTGATATAACTTCATTTTGTATGTCTGAAATCCATATGCATGCTAAAGTATAAATTTTAAATATATCGTAACTTGGTTGTCTGCTTGTCGATTACCAATACCGGGTTAAGGTGTACCCTCCTAAGTTAGGTTTAGTAGGACACCCTTCTAGTTGAGTGGCGGACTCTACATCCAGGTGACCGATAATAGCCTTTGACGACCCTGAGTACAAATATATAATATCTGAGCCTAGCCCTGAACCGAGTGCTTGCGGTTTTCTTTCTTCGGATTTTTCGTGTGATTTTATAAAAAAATTTTGTAAAGCACTCGTGGTCTTTAACACGAGATCTTCCTGTGTTTTTGGTGACTTTCTTTGAGTTACTATTTGTCATTTTTGCTTCGAGATTTTTGTCGTAAGTCATTTGCCAATTTTCTCGAGTTTTCTTTCTTCATGGGTCATTTGTTGCTATTTCTTGAGTTTTCCAGATGGTATTTTTTTTGTTGATACAATACATATGAGCTCATTTCTTGAATTTTGTCATTGTACTTGTACCCGCTACTGTTTCTTTTACATACTATACCTTAAAATAGGAGGTCAGTAGTTGGTTTTATAGGAGGTATCCAACAACAGATTGTTGACTAATTGCATTTACCTTTAAAATTAACATCGAATCTGAAGGTGCTACGACGGGGAGTTTGGAGCGAACACCGTAGGCAACACGACGAGGACACACAGAAGAGCAATTTCGAGATGGATCTGCAACATCAAGACAAGTTCACGTCAACTAAGCACTTTTCTTAGTTTAAATAACGACCCATAATACTTCAAGATGGGTTGCTTAGCGCAACGTAAACCCTCATCTTATCTTTAGGACTTTTGCACAACCCGATTGTGCAATTATAAATCCTAACACTTTTAGGATTCTGAGATCACCGTACAGTGTGGTGTAAATCTTCCCATCTTTTTAGGTCTTTTGTACGATCAAATAACGTGCAAATGTAAGTCCTAAATTCTAAAAAAAATTGCAGGATTAAATATTAAATAACATTGTCTCAATGACATAAAGCCAAACAATATGATAGTTGGAAAATCACCAGGCTTTTCCCTGAATCTGTGATATCCCCTACTCTTCATTTCTTTGGATTCCTTAATCCTGCAATTCTAAAAAAATTGCTGGATTAAATATTAAATAACATCGTTTCAATGACATAAAATCAAACAATATGATAGTTGGGAAATCACCAGGGTTTTCCCTAAATCTGTGATATCCCCTACTATTCATTTCTTTGGATTCCTTAAAGTAATTGTTTCTGTTTGAGTCACTCCCGTTTGATTTTCCCGTGTCCAACCTTAGAAACATAAACATTGAAATCTTCAAAGCAAAACCACTTATCTTAATCGAGAGTCTTCTTAAATGACCCCGGTCATTTAAGATATAATTAACTATAGGGGCTTGCCCGTATGAGTAACTTGGAACTCAGATAAAATAAACTCTATCTAATCCTTATATTAGGTAGGGGAACCTGCCGGCCATAAATAAATGGTTTTGCAGACCGAACGGATGTTACAAACTTCTTAGTTTATGTGGTTGAGCCTACTGTCAAGTTGTATGTTTATCCTTCGAGATAGTGTATTACTTATGGTATCACATTCAACCGTCTAAATTATTTAATATGTGAGACTCGTTTGGTCTTATCTATTTTTAAATTAAAATGCTAATTTCAAAAATCATATTTACATCAAAACTTTTTTTATATTTACAAAAATCATTTCATTCCTGAAAAAAAAACGGCTGACAACGGCTTTCCAGGTACAGCGGAAGCGAGGCGGATTGCTAAAAGTTTGCGGAGGGGTTGGGTAAGGGTAGATATCTCCGTAGGATTGAGCTATAGTATTGGGCACCACTTGAACTTTTGGAGAAGGTAACACCCTCAAACGAGTCAAAGTTGGAGCACCTTCTCGTCTTCAAATACAACATTAGAATTAAAGAACAATTGCCGACAACTAGCTGAACAAAAATTTGAAAGAGCAAGCAAAATTTCCCTAGAGCCAATAGAAATGACATAAATAGACTAGGTAAAATAGGAGGGACCCCACCCACTTGGGCGGCAACCCCAAACTCTTGGAGTACCTACCGACCCTCCTAATCACACTTGAACTGTCTGAACTGGTTCAGGTCACAACCCTGCGCCATAGGGAGCTACCCCTTTTCGTGAATACTGAACTAATGACACTCATCAGCTAGTAAATCATTTAGAAAAGGGTATTACAATCACATGTAATTATGCTACTCTGACAATTGACTTGTTTGATGTAGTTCATGCTTGAAAATTTAAATGATCAACTAATAAAAATAACATTGTGATCAACTGTTTTTTCTAGTGTTTAATTTTTTGACCAAAGAATTTTTATCATAGTTTGATTGTATCTTTGATCAATAATAACTCTATTTATTTTTGTATTAGTCAAATTGAGGTTGGTTTATGTTATTTTAAAATAATGTAATTCTTATAATGGTGAATTATTTTAGAAGACACCCGTGATTAGTGGTGCTAAGTTGCGAGTACTATGATTTGTAATTTTAGTTGGTGTGAATTTTGTAATAAATAGTCGTTGAAAGAGTTAGTGATACAATGTCGTGATTGTTTTAAATATGTTAGACCTATTATATCAATATTTAAACATATTTTACAAAATAATGAAAATATAAATTTTGGCTTAAGGTGGGGTGATTAAAAGAAAGAAATGTCAGAGGCGTTATACAAAAGGGAATATCGTCTATGCATAATTGTGAGTGTTATAGAATTGTAGTTTGACCAATTAATTTACACGGATTTGAGTCTTGTGTGACATATATTCTTTGAATAGAATAGCTGAGGATTGAGAATATTTAGATTAATGTGTTAAAATTAAGATTAGACGGGAAATTATTAATATTAGAGAGACTATAAGGGTATTATCTATTAAAGATTGGTAGATTTACATACTTAGAACACACTTCTTATGTATTTACATATTTCACACCTAAACTTTTATATTTTCATACAATAGCACTTTGGTGCTTCAAACTCATGCATGAAAATATGTATTTCACTTTTAAACAGTGATAATAGTGCCATACTTTATGTGACATTAAAAATTTTAGTGTTATGCGTTTAAATATGAAAGTTTAGATGTGAGAAATCTAAATACATAAAAATTGTGTGCTATGTATGTGAATGCCCCTTGAAGATAAAGTAGTGAAAAGAGACTAAGGTGATCGTGCATATATTGAGGGTAGAAGATGAACCAAATAAGCGGGTAGATAAAATTAGTTTGGAATAGTTAGGAAGGAGAATGAGTTTATTAAGTATAACTTGTCTAGAAGTTGTTCAAGGACAGTTGCGCAAAATAAAACCTATAACTCATTCAAGATTCAAGTGGGATAAATGTAGAAAGAGATGATAAACTTCTTCTCTCAAATACTTAAGATAACTTATTGATGATAATGTCTTATATTGTTCTTGCATGTATTACCAAATAATTGAACTTTTTTTGTCTATTTTAAATATATCACCATCGCCATGTTGTAAATGATCGCAAGNAGAGAGACTATAAGGGTATTATCTATTAAAGATCGGTAGATTTACGTACTTAGAACACACTTCTTATGTATTTACATATTTCACACCTAAACTTTTATATTTTCATACAATAGCACTTTGGTGCTTCTCATGCATGAAAATATGTATTTCACTTTTAAACAGTGATAATAGTGTCATACTTTATGTGACATTAAAAATTTAAGTGTTATGCGTTTAAATATGAAAGTTTAGATGTGAGAAATCTAAATACATAAAAATTGTGTGCTATGTATGTGAATGCCCCTTGAAGATAAAGTAGTGAAAAGAGACTAAGGTGATCGTGCATATATTGAGGGTAGAAGATGAACCAAATAAGCGGGTAGATAAAATTAGTTTGGAATAGTTAGGAAGGAGAATGAGTTTATTAAGTATAACATGTCTAGAAGTTGTTCAAGGACAGTTGCGCAAAATAAAGCGTATAACTCATACAAGATTCAAGTCGGATAAATGTAGAAAGAGAAATTATAAAGTTCTTCTCTCAAATACTTAAGATAACTTATTGATGATGATGTCTTATATTGTTCTTGCATGTATTACCAAATAATTGAACTTTTTTTGTCTATTTTAAATATATCACCATCGCCATGTTGTAAATGATCGCAAGTTTTTGTTCTCTTTTGCTTGCATGTTATAAAATAATATATTGCTAGGGTTTCCAAATGATTCAGCCTTTGCTTTATAATTTTGCATCTCTTTTGGCTCAAGTGACTTACTATTTTATGGAGAAGGTTCCAAAATCGAAGAAAAATCAGAACATTGGTGGGGACACAAATATGGGTTTGTCTCAGGAGGTTTTCTCGGCGCGCAATCCCGAAGTAGTAAAGCATTGCTAGTGAAAGATCCTCAATGTCTTGCATTTGGGGCAAGGAAATCATTTGGTGAAGAAGATCAAGAGAATTTATACAAACTCGTACAGGTAGATTTTTCTTTACTAAATTCAGCTATTTGATATTTGAAATCTTATTTTTGTATATGATAGCCACTAAATTGAAATATTAGAAAAATTTTAAGGTTGCAAGAAGACCTTTTGACTTGTTGGTTTTTCTTTCTTTTTTTTTTGGGGTGGCGTGGGAGCATTTACATACATAGTGCACAATTCTTATGTATTTACATATCTCACACTTTCATATTTACACACATAGTACTCACATCATTTTTTTTTTTTTGATATGAACTGCTCTGAAATATATTCGCAGGGGCAGTGTTAATTGTTTCGTTTTCAAGAGGTCCCATGCGTCATAAGCAAGATATAACTCAAATAAATTTGCACAATGTTGGATTGATTGGATCTATTGTGACCAGACTTCTTGAATGAACATTTTGGACATTTTTTGGAGAGTTTGGCCAGTTTATATCGATAATGTTTAGGAATGAATAATTTGCCTCATCGATGCGTGGCTTAAGTGAGCTATTGATTAGTTCTAGGCTAAGCATGCTGAAATAATTGTGATGAGCTTTTGTTATTTGATTTTAGGAAACTTTTAAGTGTACAAGTAGAAGAGTAGATTTCAGTGACTTTGATGACTAAACAACAACAACAACAACAAACCCTTAATCCCACTTCGTGGGGGTGGGGTCGGCTACGTGAATCCTTTTCTGCATTGCGCCCTATTAAGTGTCATATTTTCATGTACTTCTAATAAATTTAAATTTTTTTATTACAATAGGTTCGCGTCTTCTTAGGTCTACCTCTGCCTTTCTTAACATAAGCCGAATCTAAAGCATCTACTCTCCTAATCGGATCATCAGATGTCAACGTTTAATGTGACCAAACCATCTTAGACGACTCTCTCTAATTTTGTTCGTCACTAGAGCCACACCAAACCTATCACGAACACATCCATTTCACATTTTGTCTCTAAGTGTAAAGCCACTCATCCACCTAATCATTCTCATCTCGGCATCGCATTTTGTCTCTAAGTGTAAATCCACTCATCCACCTAATCATTCTCATCTCGGCAACACTAGCATTTTGTCTCTAAGTGTAAAGCCACTCATCCACCTAATCATTCTCATCTCGGCAACACTTAATCTTTATTATTATGCTTCTCTTTTAAAGGCCAACATTCAGCGCCATAGAGCATTGCAGGTCTTACCACCATATTATGTTGTCTCTTTTAAAGGCCAACATTCAGCGCCATAGAGCATTGCAGGTCTCACCACCGTTTATGTTTCTCTTTTAAAGGCCAACATTCAGCGCCATAGAGCATTGCAGGTCTCACCACTGTCTTATAAACGTTTTTAAAGGCCAACATTCAGCGCCATAGAGCATTACAGGGTCTCACCACCGTCTTATAAAATTTTCCACTCATCCACCTAATTATTCTCATCTCGGCAACACTTAACTTATTATTATGCTTCTCTTTGAAGGCCAACATTCAGCGCCATAGAGCATTGCAGGTCTCACCGCCGTCTTATAAAATTTTCCTTCAGCATTCAGCGCCATAGAGCATTGCAGGTCTCACCACCATCTTATAAAATTTTCCTTTCAGGCAGCGCCATAGAGCATTGCAGGTCTCACCACCGTCTTATAAAATTTTCCTTTCAGTCTTAGGGACGACATAGAGCATTGCAGGTCTCACCACCATCTTATAAAATTTTCCTTTCAGTCTATGCGGACGCCAAAGAGCATTGCATGTATTCGGTTTTAGTTCTACTCAAATGAAGGCCTTTAGACTCCAACGTAGACCTCCATAATTCAAGTTTTCGTGGGCTTTTTATCTCTTCTTATCCACAATAAGGATATAATCAGCAAAAAGCATACACCAAGGTACATCCTCCTATAAATGTCCAGTAAGACCATCCATAGCTAAAGCAAAAAGATATGGACTTTAAACTGATCCCTGATGTAATCCAACAGAAATAGGAAAGTATTTGGTCAATCTTTCTTCAGTTCGAACACAAGTAACAGCTCTAGTATGCTTATCTTATTATGATTGTCATTTTATTGTGCTTTGTGATCTTGGCTGGATGCTGAAAATATGTAATAAGTGAAAACAACTGTGGTATTAAAGCAAAATAACTCAATTATGTTTGCCAGGATTCATATTTCCTCTTTGTCTGAGAATTTGATCTCACCATGGATCTTTTTTATTTATTAAGCAGGCTTGATGAATAGATTCTGAGCATATTTAGCAGTTTTCTAGGCTGTTTTGATGCATTTTTTTCACTTATTCATCGCATTTCTTGTTGTTGAGATATCTCCAAGCATCGATTCATAAATGGATTAGGCAAAAATAGAGGTGAGGGATGCTCAGAGATGGACAAGATGAGAGTTGTGCTTAGAATTTGTCAGCTTAGTTGAGTTTATCTTTAAAACTATAGAACTCTCTAGTCCATCTGGATTTGACCCATTCATTATATTCATACACTTCACTTAACTCTCAATAACTTTATTTTCTGCTNGTGGGCTTTTTATCTCTTCTTATCCACAATAAGGATATAATCAGCAAAAAGCATACACCAAGGTACATCCTCCTATAAATGTCCAGTAAGACCATCCATAGCTAAAGCAAAAAGATATGGACTTTAAACTGATCCCTGATGTAATCCAACAGAAATAGGAAAGTATTTGGTCAATC
>JXCR01122060.1:107005-128615 GCA_002079205.1 Phalaenopsis hybrid cultivar
GATGATAGGTTGAGAAAAAAGAACACCACTGAATGTTTTCTTGGATAGTTGGTGTTGAAATTCAGAATAATGCGGAATATTGAATACTTCAGAATACTTTCATCGATATGAACTGGGGTATAAATAATCCTTACAAGTATCCTATAATAGGAAAAATAATAAAAAAAAGGAAATGATATGAAATGAAAGATATGTCACTTGATATCTCCAATAATTAATTCATTTTACTTATTAGGAGATAATAAGAAACAATATAAATTAGGAAAATAAATAATTTCTAATATATGAAAATAAAATATTTACTTATATAGTTATATTAAGGAAAAAAATTTCTTCCTCAGAACTAGAAATAAATTATTTCCTATTATAAATCTTAATATGAAAGATAATAAATCCTGTAAACTAGATATTTCAACACTCCCCCTCATGTTGAATATGGTTGAAAATCATATTCAACTTTAATTTGAAAACATCGGTTGAGGTTTGTTGACTGGACATGTAATATCAATTTGCCAAAAAACTCTAACAATTTTCAAATCGTAAGTGCCGAAGCCGAAAGTCTCGAAGCCGAGAATGCTGAAGCCTAAGAATGCCGAAGTCTGAGAGTGCCGAAGTCTGAGAGTGCCGAAGTCTGAGAATGTCGAAGCTGAGAATGTCGAAGCTTGAGAGTGGTCGAAGCCTGAGAGTGTTCTGGACGAGGGCTAAGCTCAATTTAGAGACATTGATGAATTTGTAGTCACTGGTTGACTGATAATTGCATGAAAGCTGCAAGCAGGCTGGAAGGAGGTTGCAGAAAAGTTGCAAGGAGGCTGCAGGGAGGTTGCAGGAAAGCTGCAGAGGGCAACGATAGTGCTCAGAAAAACTGTAGTGCTCGAAGAAGGTTGCAATAATGCTGCAGAAAAGAACAGTGCTTTCCTTGGGAAGAGCTGACCAAAATCTGCAGGGAAAAAATTGTTGAGGTAGATCCAACGGTGAGAAAAGCTGCATGAGGGAGGTTCAACGGCAGGAAAGGCTGTAGGGAAGAGAACCGACTGCAGGAGTAAGCTTGAAGGTGCAGTTGACAGAATATATCCGCTGGAAGTTCTGGCTGTAGGAAAGACAGCATAAAGGAATTTCACTGGCAGGAAGGACTACAGGAGGGAGTTCCGGTGGCAGGAAGGCCATCAATGGATAGGTCCTGCTGTAGGTAGGTGCTTCGATGGTCCTGGAAGGAAATCAGGAGGTCCAATGGCTGGAAGATCCCGCAGGAAGGATCTGCGACTGAAAAAACTGCAGAGAAAACGACCGTGGGAGAGCCTGCAAGGAAACCAGTGCTCTGTGCGGTTTTGCGGGGACAACGATTTCCACTAAAGAGTGAAAACTGAGATTTCAACTGGAGATCTTTCGTGATTTGTACTGGAGAGAGAAAACAAATCCCATTGGCGAATTAAAATTTCTACTAGAAAGAGAAAACAATGTCCGTTGTTTTCTGAAAATGCAAGTCTGCACTTGCTCAAATGTCTCCACAGGGAAAACTGCTGAAATCGCGATGGTGTAGTGAACCAGACACCTACACAGGGAAAAAATTGAGGCACAACAAAGGTAGCAAAAATTAACTCCGACGACTGGCGGTGCCTGCATAGGAAAAAAGCGAGGTGCGAAAGAAACTACATGAATTGCTAGATGCAGAGAAGAATGTAGAGATGTCTTTGGTTCTAATAGTTGGTTGGAGAAGGTCCGGTTAGAAACATAGCTCCCCCTAACACTTAGGGTAGGGAAGAAAAAATACTGTTCTCGAAGTTTCTCTCCAAAAATGGTGGTATTTATATTTTAGAGTATTTCCTCTAGTTTTTAATGCTCTAAAAAGTGCTTTCTCAGCACCAAGTATCTGAAGAGTCGAAGAAGGGCACTTAGCTAAATTTGAGAGGCTTCCGGCATGAGAAATAAGTTTTGCTCCCACCATTTCACTAATCAAAGAAGTCAAATTTGGTGAAATGTCATTCATCGTTGTGATTAGATACTGATATAACTTATTTCCATATGCAGGCAAATACATAACCCTCTGTGCAAACATATGGACATTAATCAAGTCAATTGGAGACGGGTATTGTCGCCTGAATACTTTAGCAGCTTCTACAATGTCCTTCGCCTTCTCCTCATCACCAACAATATCAGCCAACTGTGGAACATGATCTTTAGATAAATTTGATTTGTCGCCAACAAACTTCACAATTTTTTTATTACAGATAGTTATCATTGACGATTTTAATGAGTTCTGGAAAATGCAATGAATATCACTCCCTCACTCTCATTGAGAAAGTGTTGATATCTTTATCAAGGGTATCAAGAAGAAAATTGCGTGAATGACCATATTATCGACCCTGTTGACATTGAACTTGACCTTCGCTCTGCTATAACTATGGCCCAAACCAAGTTGAGCTTTCTCCAGATCGTTTGGCTTTAAATCTATCAAAGTGCAGCCGGATACCACGGAGAAGCTCCAAGACAAAATCATTGCTCTGGCACGGCTTTGTCACCTCCAATTTCTGGGACTCGATCTTCGGTTCGCGACTCCGAGGCTGAAGTTAGACTTCTTCCCTTCCTTACGTTTAAGGAGATTGAGCTCCAAAAAATTTGTCAACTCACCAGTCATAATTCCTTCGGAAACAGCGTTGCACTGGTTGAGAGCATCGAGTGCGGAGGAAAAAGGGTTGAAGGCTACAAGCTTGACAACCTTGCCGAAGCGACTAAGGTCGAGAACCAAATTGCATATAGCGTCGACGCTCTGGCCGATATTGTCAAGGCCATGAGCGAGGAAGAGAGAGTACCCAAAGGCAGATTCGAAGAGTGGGTAGTGTTATTCGCACAGAAATCAGACTCCCCAATTCTGGATAGCTCATTATCAGACAGCTGGTTCGTTTAGAAGGCCAAAGGACGACAACCAGACACGTTGACGTAGAAGGAGGATGACACGGTAGAATTGGGGTCCGAACGGATCTCCCCCGTGGGGTCATCGAGTTGACCTCTAATTAGAAGATGGAGTTAGTGCTGCCAGAATCCCACTTTCCTCCACAATCGACTCTCTCGATCGATGAAAAGTAATCCACCAATAGATTGTTAACTATCCAGTACCAAAGCGCGCCTAGAATGAGTCCGAGGATCGCCCTCACGAGAACCTGGGCAACGGTGTGGTATCTCAAGAATAGAGAGTCAATATGACTGCAGGCCACAGAAACAGGGCAGTTAGAAATCTCGATCGCCAGGAGTAAACGCCTTCCCCGGTACCGCTGAGGCATAAAAGGGAGAAATATGTGGAGAAGAAGAACATGTACTGCGAGTGATTAGATGGTCAACCATGTGAATCACATATCTCAAGGGCGACACATGTCTCGGGGTGCGACTTCTGCACTGATGACTTGATGAGCTTGTTGAGGAACTGAGAGAAGATGAGGCCGAGAGCGAAACAGAGACACTGTAACTCTCGCCAAAATAAAAAGTGGGTGACGAGCCGCCGAGGCTAATGAATACAGGAATCGACGAGACCCATGCGAGTAAATGGCCCAGGGAGTCACCCCGATGGTACCGGTCATGGGTGAGTGTCACCGCCTTGAGCAGTTGCGGCGGCGATGGTATGGATTCCATTAACTTCAGTTAGATGTCATCGTCGAAGAAGGGTATGGAGAAAAAATCGTTATTCCTCTCTTCCTGCACAGAGGATGTCAGGAAGGGAGTCCGACAATTCTTAAAGGAGGGTCGGTGGCTAGAGTACAATACTAGTCTCTGATACCATGTTGAAATTCAGAATAATGCGAAATATTGAATATTCTAGAATACTTTCATTGATATGAACGGGGTATAAATAATCCTTACAAGAATCCTATAATAGGAAAAATAATAAAAAAAAAAGAAAATTATATGAAAGGAAAGATATATCACCTGATATCTTTAATAATTAATTTATATTATTTATTAGGAGATAATAAGAAATAATATAAATTAGGAAAACAAATAATTCCTAATGTATGAAAATAAAATATCTCCTTATATAGTTATATTAAGGAAAAAATTTATTCCTATTAACTAGGAATAAATTATTTCCTATTATAAATCTCAACAGGAAAGACAATAAATCCTGTAAATTAGATATTTTAACAGTTGAGACTATAAAATGACTTTCTCAGCCAATGGTCATACTGATATTGATTAATAGCTATTAGCTAACCTACTTTGAAAGCACTCATATAAGTTATTGTTGTGAAAATTTTTTCATTTCTTTGACCTTTCCAATTTGTGATGCTGAGGATTAATTTCCATGCTGCAGTCTAGCAAAATGGATTTTTAAAATTATATTTAACTAATTTATTGCAGGATTTAGATCGGGTTCGAGCAAAACGAAGGCTAAAATTGAGGAAATTGCCAGCAACTGCCTTGAAGTCTGATTTACTCTTTGTCATCCGCACGCAAGGGTTTGCTCTATACTTGCCTTATGCATCATTATTATAATCAATAATTTTCTCTTGTCGCAGGTTTGGTTTTATGCTTGAATAAATAACTATATTTCTTTTTGTTCTGTTTGCAGAAAGGATGATATGTGCTCGCAGACGAAAAAAATTTTGAAGAGGTTGAGGTTGAGACATATCCTTAGTGGTGTATTTTTAAGAGCTAATGATGCGGTTCTCAGAATGTTAACTAGTGTTGAACCATTTGTTTCTTACGGGTAATTATAAGAAAATTCTCTTATATTTTCTGCTGAGAGACTTCTTGACGAATTAGTCTTGCTTTACGAGGGCTAAGGACGTATGTCTTGTGCATTTTATACAGCTATCCAAATTTGAAAAGCGTGAGAGAGTTGGTTTATAAAAAGGGCTGTGGAATGATAGACAAGCAACCAGTGCCTCTCACAGACAACAATGTGATCGAGCAGGTACATCTCTAGTCTGGTGTTTTTCTTTCTTGTTTTCAGGTATTTATCTCAGATAATTAATTTTAATATTCCAAGTAAAAAAAAAATAAAGGAGTATGATTCATAGTCATTGTAATCTCATAAATCCAAACATGTACATATGCTTGTTTTTTTGGAAATATCAAGAGCCATCACTTTTTTGTAGTATCCTGCTGTTAAGAAAATGTATAGCTGAAGTATAAATGAGTGAGAATAATGAGGAATGGAAGAGAGGAAAGAATTGTGGTAGTGGCTGGATGGTGGATTTTGTGTTGGGCCAAGGATTACTTGGTAATAGTGGTTAATAACCATTGGATCAACTTTGACTTTTGTTAGGATTATGATTATTTTTTGTTTGGGTCAAGCTATCTTTTACTGGAACTAAATGAAAATATGACACTAGGTAGGATGAATGGAGAAAAAGGATTTCATGTAGCGGACCCCACGTAGTGGGATTAAGGCTTTGTTTTTGTTGTTGTCATCGTCTTCGTCAAGCTATCTGCTTTTGATGCAGCATGCTTAGATGGATACCGTTTAAATGATATCTCATACTTGGATGGTGTATAGTTATCTTTCTTCTATATTGTTTTCATATGTGAGAAGTGGAGGGGTAAAGCTCAAAATTGCCAAAGATTTTCATGTTTGGTAAGTACAATGATCTAATGGTCTTTTTTTCTTTGTGGCCCTGGCGAATATTACCGAGCTGGAAGTTTTTTCAAGCAATATCAATTTTGAATATCTATGTACTCTGCTTCCTCTTTCATTCTTATTGCCTGTTATCTGTGATGCATTCCAGTGTCATATATTGAATTTTGTTGCTTAAATAGCCAAGCTAGCAAATCTTAATTGAAGCATTTAACATAAAATACAATCGAAATCACTTCTAATGAGAGCAATTACTGGAGTTATACCTTTTAATTTGTCGTTTTGTGAGCAATTCGTTCTTATTGGGCTGTTAATGGGCCCTTGTCATGTGGAGATGTTTGATGAGATGGGAAGAGGGAGTTGCGATGCTTAAATACTTTTTTTTAGGGTAATGGGGAGTACAGTGGGTGAGAAGAGAGAGGTATTTGAGAGAATTTTCTGGGATATAAGCATTGATTGGCCACTTAGGTTATAGCAAAGAGTGCGGGAGCTATGATCCACACATCCATAGTTAGTCACATAAGTCATTATCTTATACACTGATTTAAGAGGTTCAGCTCTATGGCTCATGTCCCACTGCATGAAGGAGAAGATAAGAATCGGACATGTAAACTCAATCCATTATACTTTTTAATTAGGTTTGCTATATTAAACAAAGTGAGAATGGTTTTTATTAACATAGGTAGTTGATTATTAGAAACATAAGCTCAATGTCATCTTAGAATCAAAGCTACTTATAAGGCTTGAGAACGACATGTAGATAGTCGAAAATCATGTAAAGGGGCATCTTCATGATTATAGTGATGAGCGAGCATGTGCTTACACCAAAAAGACAATGGACTTGTTTCAAGTGAGCATGATATGAAATGTCACATGTCATTTGGTGGCTGATAGGTCTCTCAGGGTGTAGAGTCATGCATTGTTGCTAGGTGGGTGGCATTGAGATGTTATTAAAAACAAACATAATTTTTAGTGGTGAATGTGAAATGCTACTATCATGGGTGTCATAAGTCAAGCACATTTGGGGTGCCTCAAGTGAGACAATTGCTGAGATGACAAGATGAGATTGCCAACTTGCCATTGACAGGCTAAATGTCTTTAGCTGGTCCTAACATTTGAGTGAGTTGGAATCTGAGGGATTGCTTGGGGAGTGTTTATTGCCTAGTTTGTTCCTAGAGGAGACAGCTTACGCCCATAGAACCTCTCAACTTGGTCGAATCATACTAAATTGGCTTGCTAATTATCTTAGACATCTTTCAATTTCATGACATGGTTTGTTATGTTACAATTCATAAAATGAGATATCATACTTCTTTCCTCATTTCGAGCTCTATAACTTCACATTCAAAATGATGAGCGTGTGCTTATTTTCCACACAGTCTTAGTTCTTGTCATTAATACTGATTTAACATGTTATAAACTCTTTTGTTGTAGATTCATTAGATTGTGAGATTGAATGGTCTAAGTTGCTTGCAATGTTGGCAGACAAGATGAAGAGTTTTTGGGCATCAATGTTACTTATTAATCCCCCTTGCGGAAAGAAAGTGGGTTTCAATTGTTGAGGATGTATTCTCAAACAATACAACTATTATTGTTGATCCATCAAGTTATTAGTGACAACATGAGAACAAGTGTGATCAAATTTTGGATCACAATGTCTAAATCTTCTATTTAGAGGTGGGAATAGTTCTTCAACACTGCAAGTCGGTTCACCTCTTTTGATGAAAGTTGATGTATTTGTTTAGGCTTCCAACATAGTATGAAATTTTGGGGGGCCTGACATATGCATTGGAAGGTGCATTAGGTTGAATATTGGCATGCATGCTCATTGATGCCAATATCAGTGCCAACGATGAGCTCTTAATCGATTGATATGGACATGGTGGAAGCAATAGAGCAATTATAGGGAGGAGGTTGGTGTCAAATAGAACAAATCCAGTTTCAAATGGTACAGTGAAGGGAGTTGACTTGGTGCCTCCTACATGGGAAGGACTCATTAATTAGAATAGTTGTTCAGTAGGGGTTTCTATGGGCACAAGGTAATGTGAATAATCATACAACTGATGATATGTGGTGCTTTATTCAATAAGAACAATTGGAAATTGGGCGATTGCTATCTCAAACAAGTAAAACCAATCGATTGATTTTTACGTTGATCTCAAATGAAGTTTGGAGTGAATCACCTATATTTATCAATCAGTGTAATTGAGGTGAAGATCCATTTTTCCATTTTTGTGAAAATTTCATAGCTTTCATTGCTCCTTTGTTGGAGGGGGCTGAAGATAAGCATGCAACATCTTCAGGAGGTAGCCACTAATTGGGGCTTATTATGGGGCGAAGTGATAACGAGCAACTAGAGAGACACGGGAGAATACTCACCTAGTTTAATGGCTTGGTTCACCGTGTTGAGTTAACATGGCACAACAAGTAATGTGCAGGGATGAGTTGGGTCGTAAGGATGCCAAAGTGACAAGGAGCACAACTAGAGAGGCAAGGAAGATTATTCACCTAGTTTAATGGCTTGGTTGGTCATGTTGATTTAATAGAGAAATGCCTTTGGCTTGCTAATCTTGAGGATCCAAGCATTTTTTTAGACAATTGGAAGAATGATGGTGTCTGAAATCTTTTGGTGTTAGTTGAATTAGGCTTACTTAAAGATTAGACATAGATGGATCAACTTTTTTTTAATGTTATATGTTTATTTGTAAGATGCTCGATATTGGCTTAGTGAGTCAATGTATTTGTCCTAATAGCATTGAAGTCCAATACACATGGCAGGACAAGTATTGGGGGAGAATTAGTTGGGTAGCAAGGATGTCTTGTTCGATTAGGCCAAGTTTACTTGATGCTAGATATAATAGATTACTCATGGGATAACTGCTAGTGCATGAGAAATCACAGAGGGCCTTGTTTACTCTACTATACTAAATTTTGTAATGAAATAAAGTTGTTGGCTCTTTTTCATTCATGCACTTAGCCCTCTTTTTTATAAAATTATTGTGAAGATGGGATAAAGAGGGTGTGAGAGTAGTCCTAGATCGAATCAACTTGTGGTGTAGCTCTCACCTCTCAATTTTATAAAACTCTCACGAGGATGAGATAAAGAGGATGCAATTATAGTCATAGATTGGATCAACTTGTGATGAAGCGAGTCATAGATGGATATTATTCTCAAAGCGCAGCTTCTTTGAAGGCTTCATATTTTTGCTGTCGGGTAAAAAAACTACGCATCGACACTTAAAGTATCTTGCCGACTTGAAAAGGAAGAGTGGTTAGACAATCTTATCATATTAATGCAAAATAAGACACAAAAAGTGAAACGATGTGGGCTTGATTTGTAGCGATTGTGATTGTGATGATTGTCATATGTGATAAGCCAGAATGATGGGTGTTCAACGACAATTCATCTTATCGAGATTGTGACATCCTTACACAATTATAAAAATGATATTTAATTTTTATTTTATCTATTCATTCTTTAAAGATTTTTCAAACCTTTCTTACTTTTCTTTTTTTTTTTTGCTTACTTTTAATCTTTGTCCTTAATTATAAAAAGGATGCATGATTTTCATTTATCTATACATTCTTTAAAGATCCTTCACGCTTTCTTGCTTTTCTGCACTTTAGTTTTGTCCTTTAGTCTAATGCTGTTACTTTCATTTAGGGAAAATGTTAGGTGGTCCCAATACATGTCTGGAGGTGTGCGAATGAAGCCTGTGAAAGATTTCACTGATAATTGTGTGTGCAAGCACGCATCTGTGTGTGCGTGTGTGTCAAAACTGAACTTACCTGATACTTCTTTGTTGCTTTACCTGCACAGGAGGTGGAAATTTGGCAAATGGTAATTAGCTCGTTGAAGTTGTAACTTGAGGTTACTTGATTGTCGTTTGACATCAAGTTGTGAATGTGATGACGAATAAGAAAGGATTCTTGGTTTCGAAGGGCCTGTGACACCCCAGGCTGGAACCGGAGGTACTAATGCTGTGGCTTATATGATGAAGTGTGCACGCATGTTACCTCTCATGCTAGTGAAGAAACAGATTAAGCTATTCATTGAGCTGACTAATGAACAAAGCTATGCTCAAATGAAACTTAAATTTAGCCTAGATTGAATTGAACAGGGCCAGCTCAAGATGAAATGAAGCTGAAATCAAAGTTAACAACTCGAACTTGGCACAGTTAGCGATTAGATTGAGCTAGCTCATAAACAAAGTTTGTTTGTCTGAAAATTAAATTTAATGACTTTGAGCTGATCTTGAGCCAAGGTTGGATCTAATTGAGCTTGAATCATTACAATTTTTTATTATGTTTTAAAAAATGAATAAAAAATTTATATATTATTTTTTAAATGTTCTTTAATATCTGACCTTTCATATTCTGTAGAGTTCTGTTTTCTTTCCATGTCGTGTTCTTGGTATAGAGAGTGATTGAAAGGCTTACTTAGGAGCGGATAATTCTAAGGCTACACAGGTGGGAGTGTATTAGATTTTTAGGAGCCTATGATAATTGAAGCAAAGTCCAAGATGAAACATTGAGAGAGCTTGAGGGGTTGTCCTGGCATCATTGTACCCCCATGAGAAAGGTGGAAGTGGACGTGGTGATAAGGTTAACAATACATTCATATGCACCGAGGGCAAAAAATTCAAGTTAAAGGAGCAATGTTAGGAAATGTATTCATTCGAGATGCTAAAGTTTGTGGGCTCATAAAGTGCAATGAGGCCATGTGTTAAGAGATCAAAAATATACATGTGATGCTGTAATAAATGATGGCTATTCAAGTGAGGGGGGTGACATTGTGCAACCTGATCTATGAATGAACTTTCTATGCCGAAGGAGTTCATAGGAATTTGGTCAATCAAAGTTGTAGACAACCTCGTTCAGAGCATGTAGCATTACTTTAAAGCGATGTGAATCGTGGATGGTGCATTTTAGGTAAGCAGCACATCCATGTGTCTTATGCTTGTTGTCTTTGAGATGGTAATATGAATTTTTTTACAATTTTATCCCACTTAACTATGTTAGGGCTACACTTCACCACTTGGAGCGCATGGACAATGTAGAAGAATATGTGTAGGAGTTCTTAGAGCTGTTACTTCAGATTTCATCCCCGAACAAGACAAGCTTTTTTCCCATTCATGAACGGTTTCAGACCATTGGGAAGGTTTGGGCTGTAGTGAAAGGGCATGCTAAAGTTATCAAAGGCTATATTGATGGCCTAAACTTCAATTGAATTCAAGTTAAGGGATATATTTTAAGCTAAAAAAGGGCAACAATGTGGGAGAGCGTGACTAGTTGAACTTTGGAATTTTGAGTGAGCCATTCCCAAGGGACGAGGGGAAGACATGCCTGTATAAAAGAGATGGCAAGAGAATTCTCAACCATTATGCGCAAGCATAAGATGTATGAGTTCTTTGTTCAGGAAAATCTTGTAGCTCATCAAGTATGATGAGGATAAGCTGGACGAGCAAAAGGACATGTGATTTTCTTTATTACAGACCTTTAGCTTGTTGATGAAGGTTGAGAGAGGGCCCTTGGCAGGAAACTCTAAATGGAGGGCCACTCGTAGGACATACATGCATAGGAGGTTGATGATGCACAAAAAAATGGGAGTTAGTTTCCACATACCTAACTAATTTTTTCACTTGGAGCACATGATTATGTTAAGGCTACACTTCACCTCTTGGAGCACATGGACGATGACAAAGAATATGTGGAGTTCTTAGGAAGTTACTTCAGATTTCATCTCCGAACAATAAGAAGAAAAAATATATAATAAATGGTATTAAGATTCTTTTGTCGTGACCTATTGTCTCTCTCTCTTTCTCTTTCAGAATTTTCCCTTGCTTTTCTCAATCGTACTCAAATTTCTTTTTGCTATTGAGAGTTAGTTTTGTTTTTTAAATATGGATTGCTGAAATCAGCAATCCAAAAAACTATTTTTTCTATTTTTGGAGACCCAGCAATAGCTAGGGATTTGTGTTGGGTTATTGTAAGGCTTCGTAGAAGAAGTGGCCATAATAGAGAAAGGTGCAGGTATTGGAGAGAGGGTTATCATCTCAACAAACAGAAAGTATCAGTGCTCCAAAAATTTTTAGTTGAATGCATAGAGGGTTATAAAGGTGTCCTTTTAAGGAACTTCTAAAATGGCTAATTTTTTGGATATTTGTAGAGTTATTTTCTCTCTCATTGGTTATTCTTTGTGTTGAGAGTGGTACTAAGGTGTTGGGTAGGGATGCTAAGTTTCTTTATTTTATGCACCATTTGTGGCTTCAATTTAGTTGATCAGATACATTCTTTCATGTGAACTAGACTTTTGTTGAACTATGTAAATACCCTTGTTCTTGTTTGTGCTTGATCTCCTTCGTGCTTTTTGGTGGTTCATCATGTTTGCTCATTCGGTTAAAAGTTAGACAATTTTTTGAACAATTATGGTCCACCATTTTTGGTGGAAAAATTAGTTAGGTTTGTGGAAGTAGTGAGTTTAATCCTTCATCTAATAGTTGAAAATTGTTTTGGGTGCGCATTGGCTTTAATGTTTCACTTTAAAATGTTTGTTCTGCCTAACTTCAATTTTTCTATGGTTCACGCTTCATAACGATCAATATTAGGATGACAATTTAGCCAAGGATCTAGCTTTTCATGTGTTTGGTAACTCCCATGTGTTTTTCTCCCTTCAAAAATGGTTAAGAGCTAGATTCACTTGCCAATAGCTTCCGTAGCAACTCCAGGTAATTTGGCTTATTTTTCATGTATATATTTTTTTTCAATTCAAGCTCAGTTCGATGCATTAGCCTAACTTTACAACGCACATACTTATTTAAATACATAAAATATTTATTCACATCTGCTTTGATTTATATGCATTTATACATATACATATAAATTTCGATCCGAAATCCATATAGCTAAAATTTTATTTGATTCGAGCCATTCGGAGTTTGTTAATTATATTTCTAATTATAAGAATGCCATCTTTTATTTCATTTTGTTATTGAGCTTTGTATATGTGATATGAATCAATTTATTCTTGTAATTATAGGCGCTGGGGAAGCATGGCATCATCNGATGATACAGTGAAGGGAGTTGACTTGGTGCCTCCTACATGGGAAGGACTCTTTAATTGGAATAGTTGTTCAGTAGGGGTTTCTATGGGCACAATTAGGACGGGAGGTAATGTGAATAATCATACAATTGATGATATGTGGTGGTTTATGCGATAAGAACAAGTGGAAATTGGGCGATTGCTATCTCAAACAAGCAAAACCAATCGATTGATTTTTACGTAGATCTCAAATGAAGTTTGGAGTGAATCACCTATATTTATCAATCAGTGTAATTGAGGTGAAGATCCATTTTTCCATTTTGTGAAAATTTCATAGCTTTCATTGCTCCTTTGTTGGAGGGGGCTGAAGATAAGCATGCAACATCTTCAGGAGGTAGCCACTAATTGGGGCTTATTATGGGGCGAAGTGATAACGAGCAACTAGAGAGACACGGGAGAATACTCACCTAGTTTAATGGCTTGGTTCACTGTGTTGAGTTAATAAAGAAGCACCTTTGGCTTCCTAATTTTGAGGATCCAAACATTATATAGACAAGTGAAACAATGATGGTATAAAATCTTTTGGTGTCAGTTGAATTAGGCTTGCTAATAGATTAGACATAGATGAATAAAATTTTTTGTAATGCTATCTACTTTTTTGGAAGATGCTCGATATTGGCCGAGCTATTCAATGTATTTGTCGTAATAGCACTGAAGTCCAATACACATGGCACAACAAGTAATGTGCAGGGATGAGTTGGGTCGTAAGGATGCCAAAGTGACAAGGAGCACAACTAGAGAGGCAAGGAAGATTACTCACCTAGTTTAATGGCTTGGTTTGTCATGTTGATTTAATAGAGAAGTGCCTTTGGCTTGCTAATCTTGAGGATCCAAGCATTTCATAGACAATTGGAAGAATGATGGTGTCTGAAATCTTTTGGTGTTAGTTGAATTAGGCTTACTAAAAGATCAGACATAGATGAATCAACTTTTTTTAATGCTATATGTTTATTTGTAAGATGCTCGATATTGGCTTAGTGAGTCAATGCATTTGTCCTAATAGCATTGAAGTCCAATACACATGGCAGGCAAGTATTGTGGGGGAATTAGTTGGGTAGCAAGGATGTCTTGTTCGATTAGGCCAAGTTTACTTGATGCTAGATATAATAGATTACTCATGGGATAACTGCTAGTGCATGAGAAATCACAGAGGGCCTTGTTTACTCTACTATACTGAATTTTGTTATGAAATAAAGTTGTTGGCTCTTTTTCATTCATGCACTTAGCCCTCTTTTTTATAAAAATATTGTGAAGATGGGATAAAGAGGGTGTGAGAGTAGTCCTAGATCGAATCAACTTGTGGTGTAGCTCTCACCTCTCAATTTTATAAAACTCTCACGAGGATGAGATAAAGAGGATGCAATTATANTCTTTTTAAGTATCTTTGCCTGTATCCCTTATGATTTTTCTTTTTTTGGTTAGTTATTGTCTGTTAAGTTATCTGGTGAAATGATAATTGTAGACCAAATAATTTTTAAAATATATTTTTATTTCTTATAATTGAACTTATTATTCGTATAATATGTTGTGTGGAGGGCACAAAACTGTACATTTGATCAATATATAGTTATTAGAATTATCGTTCCAAATTTTATGAATTACTGCATTGGTGCTTTCTGATTCTCAACATAATGATGTGTAATTAAAATTAAGTATTAGGTGATCCGTCTTTAAATTTACAAATAGATTTAGGGTTTAGGGTTAAAATTTAGTATTAGGTGTTCCGTCTTTAAATTTAGAAATAGATTTAACAATAACAAGCATTTCTAATTTGATAGTGAAATATTTTATTTGAGTTAAATCATATCAACTCTAAGTGAATTTAACTAGTTCTTGTTCACAAGGGGTTAATTTTTGTTTGAAGATTCCTCTATAATCAAGATTTGATGTATATGTTTCCATAATTTTATAACTGGACGAATATGCCAAATCAATACAAAGTTTTTTTTTTTTTAAATTTTTCTGACTGTTTCAGCATGATTGCTAGACCACATATGAAGATTTTTTTTTTTTTTCAAGTCTATAAAAAAAAATGGTGTGGCATGTAAAGCAATTTTTTTATAAAATTCAGCAACTTTATTCAAAGCTTTTAGAAATCTTTGAAGTTGTTTTTATCAGTTATTATATCTAAAAGTTTATCAGCAAATTTCATATTAATGTTAATAGAAACTACAAAAGAGTTTCAAGTATTATAATCTAAAAAACAATGTGTTTGAAATTTTAATTTTTGGTGCTGAAATAACTAATTTATTTTTCTTGGCAAGTCATTTAAAAGTATTAATATTTTTAATATGTTCTTCAATAATTTAGAGATTGGATACATTATACATTTTTAAGTATCTTATTTAATGGTTTATAATTAATTATTAATCTAAGTTTATCTCGATCTTTCTTAGTAGCATTTTATACACAGAAAGCTGTGCAATTCCATGGATGATAAGATTTTCTAATAATCTTTTTTTATTAATAACTCATTTATTTTATTTTTACATGAATCAAGATAATATTGATTGATTTGATATGGTCTAGTTTTTATGAGAATATTTTTTCCATTGAATCCATCTTCTTGTGCCAGTTCTACACAAATAAGTTTTTCTTTCCCTAAAGGTTATTGAATTTTCTCCTCAGATTTCATTTTGTAAATTGTGATAACTTTTATTTATTTGTCCTTGAATTTTACCATCCTAAATTTGTTTTTCTTTTCTATAAGGCTATATGATTATCTCCATTGATTTTATCTGTAATTTGTGATAAATTTTATTTATTTATTCTTGAATTTTACTATCCTAAAGTTGTTCTTGAATTCTTTTAATCTTAATTTCTTTTTGCCTAATGATTTCTTTAGGATTGGTAATACAGTAATGCTTTAAAGGACTAGGTCATCTTTCAGAGTAAATCTCCATGAATCAGTTCTAGATTGACATTATTTGATTTAGAATCGAAGTTTTTAATATTATATGCTTAGAAAGAGTTTTAATTACTAAGACATGAGCATAAATACATTATTCATCTAAATTCACATCAAATAATGCTTAAAACTCATTTATATTAGTTTATTTTAAAGATGTTTAGCTAATAATTCTTTTGTTTTGAAGGATCTTGTACAGATCTTCACAAAATCAATCAGCAGTTGTTTTATCTTCTCAAGTAAAAGATAATCCAATTGATCTTAAAACTTACTCTGAAATCTTAGAATCTGAATCTTGTAATATACATATCTTAAATATCACCAGTAACTATCATCTTACTTCTCACAGGACAATCTTAGAATCATATTTAGGTAATAGTATGTTTCCTCAAGTATATTTTTACGATCGAAATATATTTACAAGCTATAATTCTTTCTTTAAAATGCATCGAAATTAAACATTGTTATAATGATAAACATAAATCTATTGTTTATAGTAAAGTTACTATTTATGGTTATCTTAATTATAAGAATGGAGATTTACTCCATACCAGATGAAAGTCTTTGAGTATCTAAACCTCAAAATCTCACCATAAAAGAGCTCTATCTTTCAGTTATTGGACTTGTATCAAAGCAATGCATAAAATTTTTTTAGCCATTAATCTAGGGAAAAAAGGAAGAAACATTTATAGATTCTTGTCATTATGCTTGAGATCCCATCTAATTGTGTATTATATTGGTTTTATTTGTGGTTGGGTAATTGTGGTGCCATAATTCAGATCCTTTAAAAATTAATTAAATCTAAATATTTTGATTGCTGCATCATTGATACATGGTCTTGTAATCTTCAAATTATTTATTAAATCGTAAATGTTTATTTAGAAATTATGCAATCAAGTGATAAATTGTAATTCTCATTGAAGAAAAAAATTATATCTTTAATAAAGTCATCTATGTAATTAAATCCATCTCGTAAAAAAATCATTCCGAAGAAGAAATGACTTTTAAATCTTTGGCTTGAAGAAAAGTTTCTAATGAATTAGCTGAAAAAATGAATGAGATATTGTGAAAACAAATTGTAGAATTAGTCTATGAAGAAGGAGAAATATTTGCGCACGTAAGAGGTACGCAGCGCTGCGTACGTCTGGTAGGTTTCAAGGAGGATATTGATGGTTATATCCGCGTTATGTCCCTTGTAACCTACGTGTAACTTAGAATAAGATATGAAAACAAAAATGCGGAACTTACTAGTTACATGTAGTTTACAGAGAGGTTACATGTGGTATAATGCAGATATAACCGGCAGTATGCTCTCTGTAACTTACCAAACGTATGCAGATCTACGTATGTCTTATGTACGCAAATATTTCTCCTGAACAAGATATGATGAATAAAGATGACATAACATCTGTGGCTATGTACGGAAGAAGGGGGATTTTAATCATTCAAAAAAAAAAAAAAAAGTAATCATGTAGAAAAATTCAAAAGTCGACCCCAGCACTAATTTAAAGTAGCAGTCTACGATTACTTTATTTCATTCTATTTTTTATATTTTGAAATCTGTCGGCTGTATTGCGTAAACAAGTTGTATGGGTCTGTTGTCGGCATGCAAAAAAATGTATTAGTCGCTACTCTTTAAGAGGGAAGCATGCTTCTGGTCAAGTTAAGTGTGCATGTCTTTTATTTTAGAGTAAAGCCTGTTTTCTAGCTATTACTCTTTTTTAAATCTTAAAATTTTAGTTTTCTTTTATTTATATTCACGAGCTAACAAGTCAACTCAAGCTGTACTTAACTGATTCATTAACTCTTGAGCCGGCTTGTTTAAAAATTAATTAATATAAAATATATTAAAAAATTATTAAAATTCAAAATACTGTATTTAAATTGTTAAAAAAATGTTAAAAAATTCATATTGTATTATTTATATCATTTGATTTATTATTTTTATTTTCTTTTTTTTTTATAATAAATAAGCAGGCTTGACTTTGATTAATTAAGCAAATTTAAGCTCAAGTTGAGGGAGGCTCGAATTTGATGTTATTCTTAGAAGAAATATATATATATATATATATATATATATATATATATATATATGCTTTTTCTTTTATTTTTTAAATAACGTTCAAAAGATATAATTGATCAAAAAAAAAAAAATTTTAAATAACGTTCATGTTTTAAAAATTATTACTTAAGTTATTATAATATCTAAATTTCGCGGAGCACAGTAAATAATTTAACAACTATTTATTCACTTGCATTAAATTACAAAGTGGCATGAGCAAATATATGTTTTTTCTTTCATTTTTTAAACAGCTTGTTGGATCTGTAAATAAGATGATTTTCATGCTAATATTACTATAATCTAATTTTGCTAAGGGAAAAAAAAAAGTTATGCTGATATTTTTACTCATTTTTAAAATAAAAAAATAAAAAAATAGTAAAGTACGGTTGGTATATTTTCTTTATGGATCATTATAGCCGTTGCTGTTCTTGGTTATGTACTTGTTCTTTTTCGCCGGCGAATAGATGCGCACTAGGCCTAAACGCTCTTAAAATAGATGCAATAATCGATAATTTTCGATTAAAATAATTTAAAAATTAGTAAATGAATCATGCAGGGTAGTTGTAGCATTGACAATGATTTATAATGATGATGGGGAGTATCCATAAGTTATCTGTTATTCGTTAATTTTATGAGAATTGATTGAATTCGACGCTTAATTTTCAAATAATATATCGATGTAGTTGTATTATCATATGCTTAAAGGGAGGTGAATGTCTATCTTTTTTCTAACATTAAATTAGTGACTGTAATTGTTTATCATTCTTATTTTTATCGATTTTCAAGATAATTCGATCAGCCAATAAATTTTTAAATTTATTTATACTAACTATAAAAAATGAATTAAATCAAATCATCCTCATCATATTTTAATTATGAGATAGTTAATAATCATTAAATTTAGTATGAGATAAAGAAGAATAAAATTTTAAATTTATCAATCACATATAACATTAAATCTCAAAGTAAATTTAATGACTATAAAACTTAATAGGATCAAATTTTAATCAAAATATATTGATTGGATTTACTATTATTAGTATTTACATGACAGCCAACAACTCACCAAAAGGGGGAAAAACTTGCCTACATAAGACGTATGCAGAGCTGTGCACGTCTGTAACCTGTAAACAGGTTACAAGGAGAATTTTAGGAGGTTATAACTGCGTTATACCCCTAGTAACCTCCCTGTAACCTACATGTACCTTCTAGTAAGTTTTACGCTTTTGTTTTCATATACAGGTAGGTTACAGGGAGGTTACAGGGAGGTTACAGGAGGTATAACGCGGTTATAACCTCTCAAAATCCTCCCTGTAACATGTTTGCAGGTTACAGACGTACGCAGCCTACGTCTTATATACGCAATTTTTTTCCCTTAAAACGAGGGTATTGAGACGACAGACGAGTACAGGATTAAATGCAATCCATTTGTTGGGAGATTAGAGGACCCTATTTTTGTAGATTAGCCAATCTCTAAATCAATGGCGGAGCAGCTCTTCATCTTCATCAGAGGATATATGCTGTGGCGGGCGGCAGCAGAAACCTTCAAATAAGGCACCGATGAATAGAGCAAACCCTAAAGAAATGAATTCATTAATTCATTAAAAAAGAATGATAAAAGGGAGTTTTTTTCTTTTCAGCGTATATGACCTAAAACTATTAATATTTTTAGCATACAAAACTGATTCTTTTAATTTTACCAATATATCACTATGCTATTTAAAATTATATGACTTCCCTACAAAGATTTAGCAAACACACAGTGAATAATACAATAAACAAATAGTTTTACGTGAAAAACCTTATAAAGGAAAAAAATTATAGCGTTTAACCAAATCAAAATAATCGATGATGCAAATTAAGTTGCATAATATTACTCTTCTTTTAACTGAAAAAAGGCAGGGTTACAAAATTTTGATGAAGCTTAAAACAATAATTTTTTAGCTATACAACTCTAATTTTTTAATTATTATTTTAAATAAATTGCTATAAAGAGGGTGTCAACAGAATCGAGTGACAAAACTGAGGCGGAGCGCCTTCAATCTACTCTATGAATCCTTAGGCTACTAGATTTTGTATTTTATTTAAAAGATTTTCCTTTTTCTTCTCTAGCATTCAAGATTAAGAAATCTCCATTTTTCCGCTCTTTTAAACCTCAGCTTAGGCTCATCCGACCCTTGCACCCTAGCCTCCCACAATCTTAAGATGCCTCAAACAACTCCACCTCTCCCCTATGTATTCTCTCACAACCCACTCAATTCCCTAAGGTCTTAAACTCTTATTATTCTCAAGATATCCAATGCAATATTCAAGACAGATGGCAAGAGTAAATTCCAATGCAAGTTGATTACCAGGATTTCATATACTCACATGAAAGGAATGTTAACATCCTCATAAGAATTGTTTGTATTGCGGAGCACCAATGTTCCCTTTTCCTTCAAGAAACGCCATATGAAGATAGCTGTCGTCTCTGCAAGATAAGAGAACGCTACTCAAAACCACCCCATCAGTAATTCAAGGATTACCGATTGAAATTTGAACATCTAAGTAATTACTTGAAAGTTTTATTTAGAAGAAAATTATATTTGGCAAGTATCTAACAACCTCCAAAAATTTGCAAAAGAATTTGAAATAAAATAACACTTCAATTGAGAAATATGGAGAACAAAAATATTTCACTGGCTTGCATAACTTCTAATAATTCTGTATTTGAAAAATGTTAGATTTATCAATATTCCTGCTTTAGATGGATAATAAGTATATGCAAATCAAAGAGAAGAACAAAAATACTTTTAGAAACCTTAATATATATAATCTAGCCATGATAAAAGAGATAAATACATAAAGATTGGGCTTTGTAATGGCCAGATTTCAATGAAAATATTAAAACAAAATTTCAACATCTTCAGTCACTACTAGTATGGAAAGACTTACTTGGTCCTCAAAATCAGGGCTTGATAGATTGATGGAGAGATTTCTCATCAGCACTAATACCTAGTCAGTGAGTAAAAAATCATAAATGATTTGAAGCATAAGTGATTTGAACAATCTATATTCAAATATTTCATCATGGATAGTAACAGATCATAGAAAAACAAAAGATATTCATCAAAGAAAAATAAATGTTTCCATAGCAAACCAAATTTGTATGATCAAAGAAGTTCATAAACCCATTAAATCACATAATGGAGTCAAAATTGGAATACACATATTTGTAGGGAATCAATTCACAACTCTTTTAAGTATTCTGATTTGAAGGTTTTAGAATGTGCCCCACTTGAAGCATTATAGACAATTAGGCATTATGTAGCATTTACTGAAGTTTTCCATCAACCATACCTTAAACTTTGATAGGCTTCCAACATAAGATCTACCGAGTCAAGAAATCAATTTATATGTTCTATAATTCACTATCGATATGAAAAACTCTAGTTTTGGAAAAAAAGGGTACAAAGCAACATATTTCTTTACATATCACATGCCTGAAGCATCTAACTATCAAAAATCTTTCAAAATCAACTAAAAAATATGCATTCATAGCAATAAAAGAAATAAGATACAAATTAAATATCCAGTACTTACTTCTTCATATTTAGCAAATTTAATAGCTAAGTATTTTTATTTTTAGCAAGATAAGATGTCTAAAGAACACACAAGTTTGGAAGGGCATACTGTTTCAACATCAACGNCGACACTTAAAGTATCTTGCCGACTTGAAAAGGAAGAGTGGTTAGACAATCTTATCATATTAATGCAAAATAAGACACAAAAAGTGAAACGATGTGGGCTTGATTTGTAGCGATTGTGATTGTGATGATTGTCATATGTGATAAGCCAGAATGATGGGTGTTCAACGACAATTCATCTTATCGAGATTGTGACATCCTTACACAATTATAAAAATGATATTTAATTTTTATTTTATCTATTCATTCTTTAAAGATTTTTCAAACCTTTCTTACTTTTCTTTTT
>JXCR01122060.1:130192-143529 GCA_002079205.1 Phalaenopsis hybrid cultivar
GTAATATATAAAGAAATTATATCTTGCTAGTAATATTAAAGGATTAGGAAGGAAAAATACAAATCTAAAAATATATGGATAGAAGTTCAAAATGATTAGTGTGAGAGTGTGTGCGCATGCGTCCATGTTTTGAAACAGATGTAATTAAAATAAACAATAAGTAGTATTTTTAAAAGAACAAACAGGACAATTATATTGGGACTTACATCTATGGGTTTCAATACACATTCAAAAGTTGGGTTTGAGTTTGATCTAAAAATGATTTAACATGAATATAGTTAACTTGAACTTGAAGCATTTACTGAATGGGTAAAAATTTTCAAATTGAGCGTGATTCAACCAAGCATAAATTCAACCCAAAGCGATATGAAAAATAATTTATTAGTGGTGGATTAGTGTCAACTTGATCCAAAAGAGACGTGATTATTATATTTTGACATGATAACTCATTAAACATTATAAAAAATATACGTTAATATAAACTTTCTATTAAGAAAAGAAACAAATAATAAAAAATATTATTTTTGGCCGAATTGAAACCAACTCTTTTTGGTGTCACTTTAGCTAACCAAACCCGACTTGCATGTTAGAAGGGCTAACCTAAACTAGGATTTTCTCTGTAGGGTTCGAGTTGAGGTTTCTTGTCAAGTTCAATACCAACAACCCTACTTAGATCAATGAAGCAAGGCACTAAAAAATATATTGATAATTATGCCTCCATAAAAAAAGAAAGTACATAGTGTGACTAGTTTAAAAGTTGAAACAAACATTCGCAATGCTATCAAATAGAAAAACACAATACAAAAGTGAATAAAAGTAAGCCTTCAACACTTGGGCAATAAAACAACTACCAATTCCATTCACTTATGTAGCATGAAAAATCATATTAGAAAAGAGAACAAGTTGGCACAAGGGTTGACACTTTAATATTGAATTAAGCCCATAAATTTACCATCATGTGTAGCAAAACCCTCATTCCACAAGACAAAAATCAATTATGCAAACTACATTAACTATTCCAACTACCATGAATGGTCAATATGCGCTTTTGAAAACTGTATGTTGAAGCTACAATAATGCTTTCCTTCAAAGCTTTTGAAAATACCTGGATTACTGTCTTTGAGCCAACAAATGATTCTATTTTCTTCCAATCACGATCATAACTGCAAGAAACAGAACGTGAGATGGCTGAACAAAAGAAGGTCAAGTATGAATTAGGAAAGAAAAGGAAGAAAAATCTGCAAAATTTTTTTTATACTTTTTACTGGTTCTCCTTACAAACTGGCTTCGTAGCTTTTGTCGACCACCAAGGTCTATACAGATTTATTATATTATAAGCAAGGTTTAAAATGAAGATCCTGGCAACAACTTTCGCAACTCTTATCAATAAAAAAAAAAGATCACACGAGTGACCTAACTTACTAAAAATAGACTTTCAGGAGCACGTGCTATAGAATTTGGACATAATAACAATCCTAACAAACAGGAAGAGTACCTCATTAAATTGCTTGAATTTAGAAAACATGTTTTTAAAAACAATTAAATTCGCTAGATTCATTAATTATCTAGTTAAATGTGATAAGAAACCAATATTAGCATTAAAATTCGCAAAACCCCTCCATCAAATTCAGCTGAAACAGAGTGAGTTTGATTTCACACATAAAATGAGTAGGAACAATTCCGCCATTTTCGAAAACATACTTCTTATCCACGGTCAATTAAATAAGCGCTAAGGCACCTTCCGACTTAGAAAAAAATTAAGGAATCATAAAGCCCGCCAGAATTACGAACGGCTCTCCCATATCGGAACAAACATTTACCTAAGAAAACTCCCTTAATATCCAATAACCAACAATCCCATCCCACAGAACGCAGACTAAATGCTTCGAAGGAGCTAAGCGAAAGAGAGAAAAAAAGGAAGATAAAATAGGCATACAGCAGTATAGCATCGAGAAACTTCTTATGCTCTTCCTCCGTCCAACTCTCCCTTGACTTTGTAATTGTATATGGCTTCCGGATCTTCTTGACAGCACCATCGGATGTGGTGGCCTCCTCCAAACTGGCGATCGTCGTGGTGACAATCATCTCGGGGACAGTCAATGCCATTAGAGTCCCCTCCTCCCGCTGCTGCGGAAAATAATAGTTAGGGTACCTGTAAAAACCATCTGCTCCTCCTGCTCCACCGCATCCACCACCACCTCCGACGGAGATCACCGGCGTGCTGTACATCGTATCGATTCTACGCCGTATGGCGGGGTTTCGCGGCGAAGACCCTATCCCCGTCCTGCACGTTAACAACCGCCGGATTCCCTTCGGCTCAAAATCTATTTATAGGCTGCTCTAAAATTCGTTAAAAAGTCACCGAGAATGGAAGTGGGCTCCACTTTCATTTAAATTCGGTGAATAAGTTAAAATTTCCTCCCCATAGTTATTTGTATTTTGTTTTTTATCTTATCTATATTCATTTTTGTTTAGGGAATTTTACACATCTAACATTTAGTATTTCATTTTTAGACTTATAAAGCCTTGGTGTCATAATCCTCATAAATGAATAGGTCGCATTTCACTTTTAAATTTTTTTATATANATTTGTTTTTTATCTTATCTATATTCATTTTTGTTTAAGGGAATTTTACACATCTAACATTTAGTATTTCATTTTTAAACTTATAAAGCCTTGGTGTCATAATCCTCATAAATGAATAGGTCGCATTTCACTTTTAAATTTTTTTATATATATATAATATTTAAAATTTGACTTGTCATTTCTATAAATATGAAAATTTAAGTGATATATATGTAAATGCCTCGGGTTGGCTCAAAATCTCTATAATTTGACTTTATGTTGTGTGGTCTTATAAGTTTATATGAGGCTCATTCGGTTGCTTAAAAATAGAAATCATATTGTGAAATAATTAAATGCTGTTAAATTCGTTATTTATTTAGATTTATTCAAGCATTAAAGTAATCAATTTCAAAATATGATAATATCGACCTAACAGAAAGCCTCAGCAGTGCACTTCAGGGTCGGAGAAAACAAAGCACTAAAAGACACTGAAATTGAGGGAGTATAATTGTTGCATTATTGTGACTGCATTTTTTGCATTTAAAGAAGTTTATTCTTATCGCAGCTTCACTCAAATATGATATTATTAAGGCACTCAAATATCCACAAAACATTGTCTGATCAACGGAATCTCGTCCATGGACTGGTTTGGATTCCTTTCTTATTTGCAAGGTGACATCTCATGTTGTATAAATAGAGCCATGCCTCCTTCACAAAATAAGAGGAAAAATTGGACTTAGAGTTTGAGTAAGAGCTTGACAGCTAGAAGAAAGATCTGAAGTTCAATGTCATTCAAGAATGAACACATGAAGAGTGTTTCTTGCTTCGGTAGTCCCCGACCACCATCAACCACGGCTCATTAGACGTTGTCGACACTGTTGGCCACCCTCTACTGGTTGCAATGAAGCCACTTGCAGAGTCATAGTGTACGATGTGGAGTAACGAGGCACTGCATGGAGCAGTGCATTGTCCCTAACATGGTGTAATGATGCATCCCAAAGATAGTGTAAAAATGTATCCCAAGATTGTATAACAAGACGCTCTGAATAGGGTGCAACAACGAACTTTGAATATGGTGCAACGACGCACCACAAAGATGATGTAACTACTCACACCAAAGATGGTGTAACAATGCACCTCAAATACGACGCAATTATGATCCCTACAGATAATGCAATGACACACCTCGAAGACGGTGTAACAACACACTCGCAATAACTGTTTACAATTTTTCGTGCTAAAAAAACAGTAAATTTCTCTAGACTTTTGAAGTTCCTTCCTCGCATCTAATCATTACGCCCTACGTGACCAATTATGAGTGATGCGTTCAACATGTCATGCATTTCACAACTTCGATTTTTGCGACCTGCAAATGTTATCACAGCTCACAAATACTGCCTATGTGGTTCATAACTTATGCAACTCTCAACTCTGAGATTTGTGGTCTACGAATATTATTACAACTTTTTGTTATGACCTAAGTGACCAAGTATAACATATATGGCTCACAAGTCATGCAACTCTCAACTCTGGTCTCTATGTCCTGCAAAAACAATCGCAGCTCCCAACTATAACTGTTGTGGTCAACAGACGCTTCTAAAGCTACCGCCCACGACCTACTTGGCCAGCTACCATCACGAATTTCAACTGTAGCCTCTATGACAAGCTAGTAATACAACTGCCATCTACAATATTTACGGCTGGCTACTGCCTTCATAGCAATTGCTTACGACCTTCACGATACTGATATTATTATTGAATTGTCGTTGTGCATCAACACTATAATTCCATCTTCTCTGATTTAAGAGGAGAGTGCGTCCATATACTTACAATTCCTTAATAGATTACATCGATTGGGCTAAGTCTCATGGTTTTTTTCCCTTTGTAGAGTTGTCCACATAAACCAACATTGTGTCTTCTCACACTCATTTTGTTTTATGTTGATATGTTAAGTTATTACTCTACAGCGATGGATTACGACATTTATCATTAATAATAAAAAATATTTTTTTTATTTTATTTATAATTGAATAAACAATTTTATGAAATTTTTAAGAAAATTAAAGAGATAAAAATTTAATATTTAAATATTCGTTGCCCTTTTAACTTTTAATTCTGTCACCTTTCTTACAAAACAAATTCACATGACATTTTCTTGTAGCAATCACTCTTATGGTGTACAAATGTTCAACATCTTGGTTAGCACTGATTAAAGCTGTAATTAACACATTACTTAAATCTTATATCTTATCTAATATGTTATATTTATGCGGCATTTACCTACAGACCGCACATTTTCCAGCTATTTTTATGCTAATATCTAAATTTTAATATTTGCATTCATAACCCTCAAATTTTTTAATATCACATAAATAATACAACTTATTCACTCCTTAAAAGCCAAATCATTTCACTAAAATGTTATGAATATAAATATCTAACTATATTAGATACGGAATTCATGAGAATTGTGGCAGATATGTAAATTTCCATTTATTTATGTTATCATATATAGTTATACTAATAAAGCTAAAAAAATTCACCAATTGGCAGCAATAAGTTGCTTTTTAATACATATATATTTAAATAATTGCTTATTCTACGGTGGAATGATTCTATTTTCCCTAATAATGAAATACATAATTAGAGTTTCCATTTTGTCTCTTTATATATTTTGAAGTTAACGTGCTGACAGACGACGAATTGAAGGCATGTGAGGCGGATAAGAATTTTGATTTGGTTGAAAATCAAATACGAATTAATCCACTTTATCCAAAATAATAAAATAAATGAATTTTTTTTTTAAATCTCCATCAGCCAAAAAAATACAAATTTGTCAAAATCATTAGATATTTCCTACAAAAAAAATGTGCGAAAATCTGAATCATTTTTTTTTTTTAGTTTTCTATTATAATTATTCAATTTTTTTTTATCTTCACCTCATAAAAAATATATATATATATATATGTTATAATTGATATTTATCAAAATTGTATGTTATAATTGATATCCCCCAGTTTGGTTGTCATTATCATTGGACCGCTGTTACCCGACCACCATACTTGGAGCCATTGGATAGTTTTTACCATCATTGTCATCGAATCATCGTTATTTGGTTGCTGCCATCATCGGATCACCGTTGCCTGAGCATAACTGTTACTATTGTCGGACCACTATCATCTGGTTGCCTCCATCACAAGACCACATGTGCCCAGTCACCACCATCGTCGTTGTTGAACCACTGTCATCTAGTCGCCGCCACCACTAGACCGCAACTGCACAATCACATTGTCATCGCAACTGGACTATCACCATTAGGTAGCCACCATCGTCGGAGACACCTAAATGTTATAAAAATAATTTATGATCAAAGAAATCGACATAAACAACTTGATAAGTTGTTTTGAGATTTTTGACTCAACATATCAAAGTAATATTCTCAAAATTTAATACAAATGCCCAATTTTCAACGTGAATGAGAAGAAAATTAAGAGGTAAGTTCATATTATTGAAATATATTTGAAGCTGGTGATCATCAACAATCACCATCGAATATCATTGGTAGCTGTTATAGTCCGACAACTATTTCACATTTGTAGCATGATTCCTTTGTTATATAATCCTTATAGCTCAGTCAACATTGTCTAACCCTGAAATATATAGTGTTTTTGAATTCAAATTTCGTGAATTACGTCCAAAGAATCGAGCATAAGACACAGAGAAAGCGATGTATAATAATGAGCAATAATATGGGGTAATTGGGGCCTTCTTAAGGTTCTCAAGCCTATTTTGTTCATAAAATAAGAGATTCAATCATATTTTTGCCATACACATTTTAGTTTCTCAATTTTTCTATCTCTTTAAAAGACAACTATAAAAATATTAAGAGAATTATAAAAATGAGCTCATCTCACCAAATACAAGTCAAAATTTTGTTAAGTAAGAATGAGTGATGTTTTTGGAAGATGTTCTAAAGCTAAGTAACTAAATGGAGCTGAAAAAGTTGATGGATTGAGTTTGTGATGATATCACCAACCCAAGTATTACTCCGCCTGATACGCCACCAACAAATTTTCATCACACAGGTTGTTTGTTGTCGATGGTGCGGGTCGTCCAGGTTCTTCCCATGTTGTGGGTTGTCCAGACTATTGCTCATCTAGGTTGTCGTCACTCAGGCTGCAAGTCATGTAGGCTCTGGGTTATCAGAGTTGTAGGTCATCCAGGCTGTTGGTTCTCCGTGTTGCCATTCATCCATGCCTCAGGCCGTCCGTTCTGTTGCTCGTTTGGTCTGCAAGTCGTCCAGATTGTTGGCTTATGCTGTAGGGCATCTCGGCTCTTGGTTGTCCATGTCGCAGGTTATCCAAGCTTGCAGTCATTCTTAGGCCCCGTTTGGGGCAGCTTAAAACAGTAGGCGGCGTTTTGAAAACGCTGCATTGCTGTTTGAATAACACGTTTACCCTGCGTGCTGGAAATCACTCATTTTATTTTAGGAATGACACAGCCCGCGGGATCATACCGGTGATCCGCGTTGCCATGTCGCGTTTTCTCCCGAATTACTCCGCTACCCTCGAGATCGAATCCCTGCCCTTGCGCCTCTCGGATTCGGCATTTCTTCCTCCTTCGTTCGCGATCGAGCTCGCAGACCCGCTACCTGCTTCGTTCGCGATCTAAGTTGCAGCTCGCCTCTCGATCAGATTCCCTTTCAGTTTTGTCTCCGTTCGGATCAGGTCTCTCTAGGGAAGGAAAGAACTGTAGCCCTTTCCTTTCTCCTCTCCGATTCGCTATTCTAGGGCTTCCTCCTCTCTGAAGTCGGCGGCATCGAAGCCCTCTCTTCCTTCCCCTCTATGCCAAAAATCGCATGAGTGCTTCTACCCCTTCATTATTTGCACAAAGCCATCAAGAAGAGCGCAAGAAATCCCTTCCGTTTTGCAAGCTTTGTAAGTTGAAGCTATCCCTATCTCATTTTTGGCAATTGAAACTTTTCAACTTCATTTTGGTTGAATTTTGAGTTCTTTGCCTTATCAAAGGCTTATGTAAATAAATAAGTTCAGTAAATCTTTTCTTAAGCAATCCCTATCTAGAAAAGGATTCTATAGGTGTAAGGAAATAAATAAGTTCAGTAAAGCTTTGGCCTTTACATGATGTAAGCTTGTATGATGTAAGCCTTTATGTGATGTATTTCCAACAAAAAAAATGTACGAAAATCTGAATCAATTTTTTTTTTAGTTTTCTATTATAATTATTCAATTTTTTTATCTTCATCTCATAAAAAATATATATATGTTATAATTGATATTAATCAAAATTGTATGTTATAATTGATATCCCCCAGTTTCGCTGTCATTATCATTGGACCGCTGTTACCCGACCACCATACTTGGAGCCACTGGATAGTTTTTACCATCATTGTCATCGAATCATCGTTATTTGGTTGCTGCCATCACCGGATCACCGTTGCCTGAGCATAACTGTTACTATTGTCGGACCACTATCATCTATCACCTCCATCACAAGACCACATGTGCCTAGTCACCACCATCGTCGCTATCGAACCACTGCCATCTAGTCGCCGCCGCCACCGGACCGCAACTGCACAATCACACTGTTATCGCAACTGCACTATCACCATCAGGTAGCCGCCATCGTCAGAAACACCTAAATGTTATAAAAATAATTTATGATCAAAGAAATCGACGTAAACAACTTGATAGGTTGTTTTGAGATTTTTGACTCAACATACCAAAGTAATATTCTCAAAATTTAATACATATGCCCAATTTTCAACGTGAATGAGAAGAAAATTAAGAGGTAAGTTCATATTATTGAAATATATTTGAAGCTGATGATCATCAACAATCACCATCGAATATCATTGGTAGCTGTTACAGTCCGACAACTGTTTCACATTTGTAGCATGATTCCTTTGTTATCTAACCCTTATAGCTCAGTCAACATTGTTTAACCCTGAAATATATAGTGTTTTTGAATTCAAATTTCGTGAATTACGTCCAAAGAATCGAGCATAAGACAGAGAGAGAGAGCGATGTATAATAATGAGAAATAATATGGGGTAATTGGGGCATTCTCAAGGTTCTCAAGCCTATTTGGTTCATAAAATAAGAGATTCGGTCATATTTTTGCCATACATATTTTAGTTTCTCAATTTTTCTATCTCTTTAAAAGACAACTATAAAATGATTAAGAGAATTATAAAAAAGAAACCAGCATTGCTCATCTCACCAAATACAAGTCAAATTTTTGTTAAGTAAGAATGAGTGATGTTTTTGGAAGATGTTCTAAAGCTAAGTAACTAAATGGAGTTGAAAAAGTTGATGGATTGAGTTTGTGATGATATCACCAACCCAAGTATTACTCCGCGTGATACGCCACCAACAAATTTTCATCACACAGGTTATTTGTTGTGGATGGTGCGGGTCGTCCAGGTTTGTCCCCTGTTGTCGTCACTCAGTCTGCAAGTCATGTAGGCTCTGGGTTATCAGAGTTGTAGGTCATCCAGGTTGTTGGTTGTCCGTGTTGCCAGTCATCCATGCCTCAGGCGGCCCGTTCTGTTGCTCGTTTGGTCTGCAAATCGTCCAGATTGTTGGCCTATGCTGTAGGGCATCCCGGCCCTTGGTTGTCCAAGTCGCGGGTTATCCAAGCTTGCGGTCATTCTAGTCTTCCAGGATGAGATTCGTCATTCTGTGAGATTCAGCCCTACATAATTTTATCATACAAGTGTATTGGTTTTCTTAGTTGATCTGTGATCTATCCTTTTATATATATATATATATATATATATCTCTAAAATTCGTNTTTGATAACATAAAATTATAAATGAAAAAGTATATATAAATTTTAAAATGTAAATATTAATAATAATATTTTTGATGTGATGTTAAAAAATTGAATGTTATGTATATAAATATATATATATATATATATATATATATATATATAATTAGACATCTTTTATTAATTCTATTTGTTTGAATCTGATATTCTAGGCTAATATCTTGCTTGAATCTGATATTCTAGGCTAATATCTAGCGACTAATCAACAACAAATATAAAAAAAAAGTTGTAAGGATCAATCATAAATATCTCAAAATTATTAGATTTATTTGAAGATTTAAAAAAAAAAAAAAATATTTTTTATGTATTTTTTTTAGCTGAAAATAAATTCAACTATTTTGAAAGTCATCTTTTTTTAGAAGAGAGATAATCTATTCCTCCCAAAAATCTGCTGAGAAATATATTGAGTAAGATTTTTCTAAAAACTAATTGAAAATTTTTCATTTATTTCTTCTTGGAGGCCGCTCTCATATCGTTAAGCAGCTTCTTATTAATCATTGACAATGACAATTAAATTATTATGAGCTTAACAAACTGATTATTTCGACCAATAATTTAAATGATGACTGGTTTGCGAAGCTTTACGGCTACATGCGAATTTTCAAAATAAAATGATTAAAAGGATGATTTACATAAATGCCCCTCAACTTTTATATATTTACATAGCAACTGTCTTGAAGTCCACACAATAATATTTTTGATGTAATATAAATTTTTTGAGTATTATAAGTGTAAAAAAAATACAATTTAAATGTTAGATGTGTAAATACATCAGAATTAAGGGGTATTATGTAAAATTGTTTCTTGGATATTTTTGACCTAGCCGATGCCAAATATTATTATTATTATTATTATTATTATTATTATTATTATTATTATTATTATTATTATTATCTATATATGTATATTATTTATATATAATACAGAAGAAATAAAAACATTGCAATAAAACTAAGCTGAACTAGATGAATTTTAGAAACTTTGTTTTTTAAAATTTTTATATTATAGTTTATTTTTGAAATTATATTTATTTAACTCACTTTTAAGTGTATTTTTAAATTAACTTATTAAAAAAACACTCAAAGTAATTTTTTTTTTGAAAAAAAGTAAAATAAAAATAGAAAATTTAAGCAAAAGTGATCTAAAATAGCAATATCTTAATAATATATTTTAACTTATGTTACTAACAAAAGCTACAATTGGGATCATTTATTTATTAATATTTATATTTAATTTATTGATATTTTAATTTGAATTAAAACAAGTTTGATTGTAGTAGATGTTTTTAAAAATACTAAAATAACTTTTAGGTGTTTTTGAACATTTTTAAGATTAATATGATTTATTTTTAGTAAAAAAATAAAAGTACATATAAATCATATTAGCCAAAGGTTGTGTGCACTAAAGAACTCTCTTATAAGAATTATAAATTCAATGAGAAAATGAGGGTGATGCTCAGCTTTATTCAACAAGGAAAAGAAACATGTAAAGATACTCTTACAACCTAAGGCCAAACAAAAATAGACAAACTAAATGAAACAAAAGCTACCATCTGAAAGAAGAAAAACTAGATAAAAAATAACAGAAGCTCTAAACAAAAAGACGTATAGAAGATCATGATCTCCATCAAAGCAAACAAAGAGCCTCCAGCTTGAACAACAACACCCACTCCAGAAGTCGAGCAACATGCAATCCGAAATGTCAGTCCAACATACATAGCATAAAATCAACATTTCTATTAAGTCATTAATCTCTCATATGCAAAACAAATAACTAAATGCGAAGAGAGTAGGAAGAAACTCTAACCCTTGATAGCTAAGACTTTGGGATGAAAATGAAATATAAGATTTTTGCAAATTTCTTTGGGATTTACATGTCCAATATCTTGATGACTTCATTTTAAAAAAAAATATAGTGGGCGACAAGCACACAACCGTTACATAATTGGGAGCACAGAGTTTTAATAATAATTTTTAGTTTTTTAATAATTAAGCTAGCTGTTGCCATATTCATAAACAGTCGCTAAGTACAGCTAATAACAATATTAGTTTTAATAGATATCATCATATTTAAAAACTTTTCTGTGCGAACTCCTGACATAGCTCTAGGTGCGGACCAAGTTATTTCTAAGTTATCTTCAGGTTATTTCTGGGTTATTTTTAATAATACCGAAATAACCCAAAAATAAAGACCGCGGGTTATTTCTGGGTTATTTTGGTATTATTGAAAATAACCCAGAAATAACCTGAAAATAACTTAAAAATAACTTGGTCCGCACGTAGAGCTACGTCAGGAGTCCGCACAGAAAAAACACTCCATCATATTTAAAAATATAGGCACTAAGAAATCATAAAGGGAATTGGGCTGAATTAACAGGGATTTCAGCCTCTTTCAACGAATTCAAACGAAAATGGGCCTACATGAGAAGCCTGATTAATGGGCCGGGAAACAATTCCATTGCACCTATAGGACCAATTTTTATTTTGTTCCTCAATGAAGCGGAGAAGCAAAAAAATGACATTAGTGAACATTCACATGTGAACACTCGTCATCATAGTGTCTGAATTTTTTATGTTTATGTATACCTTCAAAACCCTTTCGCACCTATTGGACAAATTTTTATTTTGTTCCTCAATGAAGTGGAGAGGCAAAAAAATGATATTAGTGAACATTCACTTGTGAACACTCGTCATCATAGTATCTGAATTTTTTTATGTTTATGTATACCTTCGAAACCCTTTGAATGGGCTCATGTCAATTGCGAGTAAGTCGGTTAGTTTAACTCAACGGTACAATCAGACATATTGGCAAGGCAATTCGAAAAATCAAATCAAGTCATGAGCTTGGCTAACCATTCTCTACAACAAATCCAACAAGCTTTCCCCACAATTTAGGTCAATTTCATCAACTCGTGTCAGCCTAAATAGGTTGAAAAGACGTTTATGCCACACATTCAACTAATTTAATAGGCACTCTTATTCCGTCATTTGTATGATGTACTTTTATTTATTCTATAATGGAATATGAATCACACTTTGAGCTAAACTAATTTAGTGTTTGTCACGAGATATGAGAAAAGAAAATTTATAAGGGAATTTTGAAAGAATTTAAGAGAATACGTTCAAAGTCATGGGAGATTGATAACTAGAGATTTCATATGTTACTTTTTGTAACAACTCATTTAATATTAATAAAATTTCAAGAGATTTTCTCTCATATACCCAATTCTCTTTATGCTCTTGGGTTCTTACCACCTAACACAACTCTTTTTAGGTAGGAAGTACCCATGGACATTTTAAATTCCAAATCTATACACACACACACATGCATACAAAGAGAGTGAGAGAGAGAGAGAGAGAGACAGAGAGAGAATTTTCTAGCTAGTGATTCTTCTGGTTGGGGGTTTTATCAATATAAATAGAACAATTATACATTATGGACTATGAATTCTCCAAAAAATATGCACTCATGAATTATGATTTCTTGTTTCCAATGCTCCTTTTCCTTCCCTAGAAACGGAGGTCGGACTGGTTAGAGTTGAAGTAGAGTGGTTGTAAGGCTATTAAAAATGTCTGCTATTCATGAATGGATTGTGCTTAGTTTGCTAAGTAGCTTGTTCATTTGTTAAGAAATCAAGCTCCGTAAAAACTATTTTTTTTAGTTTGATTTATATGTGAATCAAATATGAATAAACTTTTGGTATATCATGTTAGGCTCATTTAAGCTTTTAATTAAATAAATTAACAAAAAAATAATAATATTATAATATTTTATACTAATATGAATATTGTTTTAAAATTATTAAATTTTATTTTTTATAAAATCATTCTAGCTAATGCCAATCCAAATACAAGCTAAAACAAACAAGCAATTCAAACACACAAATATACTTTTCATAAGCCAATTCAAACAAAAAAAA